>CAJQUN010002303.1:0-29204 GCA_907163345.1 Haberlea rhodopensis | reverse complement strand
CCTGGCATAGTCAGCATTTGAATATCCAATTAAATTAAAAGTGGAGTCCTTGGGATACCAGAGGCCAAACATTTTCATTCCATCATTTTAAGTATTTAATGGTCCTCTTAGCAGCAGTGTAGTGAGATTGTTTAGGATTAGCTTAAAGCGAGCACACTTACATACAACAACAATTATGTCGGGTCTGCTAGATGTTAAATAATGTAAAAACCAATAATACCACAATACATGGTACCTCTATTGGTATGCCTGCTTCATCCAAATCTAATTTAGCAGACAGAGCTTATGGAAGTGGCTGCTGTTGAAATAGCTCATATCGTACTTCTTTAGTAGCTCCTTGTTGTGTTTTTTTTTCGATTGTTGATGAATACCCTCAACAGATTGGCTTGACTTGCAATCCTAGGAAAAACGATAATTCCCCCCATCATGCTCATCTCAAACTGATCCTGCATGATTTAGAAAACTCTCGCAAAGTTTTGGGTTAGTACTACCAAAAATAATATCGTCAACGTATATCTGAACTAGTAAAGTATGGCCACCTTTTGTGAATTTAAAAAAGATCTTGTCCACCGTGCCAATGGTAAAGTTATGCTCAGTCAAATACTTTGATTGAGTATCATACCATGCTCGGGGAGCTTGTTTCAGACCATACAACGCCTTTTCTAGTTTATAAACGAAGGAAGGTTGCTGATGGTTTTCAAACCTAGAAGGTTGTTCAACATAGACCTCTTCTTGGAGTTGCCGTTAAGGAAAACACTCTTAACGTCCATCTGATAGACTTTAAAGTCCTTGAATGCATCAAATGCAAGAAATATGTGAATGGCTTCTAATCGGGCCACAGGGGCAAAAGTCTCATCAAATCGATGCATTTTTCCTGTCTGTATCCCTGTGCAACTAATCTTGCTTTATTCCTAATTACTATACCATTCTCGTCCAATTTATTTCCTAATACCCATTTGGTACCTATAACAGTGTGATGCGATGGACGTGTACTACGTGCCAAACTTTATTTCTCTCAAATTGATTAAGTTCTTTTTGCATAGCTTCTACCCAGTTTGGATCTATAATAGCATCATCTATCTTCTTAGGTTCTTCTGAGAGATGAATGCATCATGAAGAAATTCGTTGATCATCTGTCCTTTGGTTCTGAGATGAGTAGTGGGGTTACCTATGACCTACTCAGGTGGGTGATTCTTCTTCCACTGGAGCGGAGGCCCAACAGATTTGTTTCTTCTTCCTCGTAGGTATTTGAGTTGGTAGATCAGTAGACTTGATGGGTTCATTGTTGGCTTTTGTGATTTCCACTGCAGTAGGCGTAGATTCAGTAGTGTCCCGGCAGTACAGTGTAACTCTTGTAGAGCAGTAGGCTCCTCTGCTTGTGCTTCAGGGACTTCTGGTTCTAAAATGTAATCAACCATTCTACTGTAATCCAACTCATCATCACAATCATTATCATATGCGTATTTTCTAATCGATTACTCCGATTATTGGTTTGTAATTCAGAGATAAAATTATCAAGAGATTCATCAAATATGACATTAATGGATTCCTCTACTGTAAGTTTTCTATTATTAATCTTCTAAAAGCCTTACTAATAGCATAGTAGCCAAGAAAATATTCCTGCATCAGATTTAGCATCAAAGGTGGTTAGATGAGTCTTTCCGTTGTTATGAATAAAAATTTGCAACCAAACACACGAAAATAGAAATATTTGGCTTAATGTCATTCCAAATCTCATACGGTGTTTTGTTAGCTAATTTATTAATCATCGATCTATTCTGCGTATAACAGCTATATAACTACTTCTTCCCCAAAATCTCTGATAGAAATCTGACTTTGCAAGCATAGTTCGCGCAACTTCTTTCAAAGTGCGGTTCCTACGCTTAGCAACTCCATTTTATTGCAGGGTTCTAGCAGCAGAGTATTCATGTTTAATACCAAGATCATCTAGATATATGTGTGTTGATTGGTAAACTCAGTACCTTTGTCACTATGAATTCTATCTATCACACACGACTTCTCGTTTGTAGTTTTCTTCGGTAGATCAGCTTTGGAGTAGCCTGACCTTTGCTGCTTAGAAATAGGAACCACGTAAAACGAGAGACATTGTCTATTAACACTAGGGTATACTTCATTCCCCTATAGACTTGTTGCTGGTATAAGACCAAAAAGATCCATGTGCAGCAACTCTAGGCACTAAGAAGAATTTACTAACTACCTCCTTACCAAGTTGGCATGCTGAACAAATCTTATCTTTGAGAACTATATTTGGGGCAATCCATCAACTAAATCAAGCTTACGCAAATCAATTGTCAATAGTTTAAAATTTAGATGACTCAAACGCTTGTGCCAAAGCCAATTTTTGGAATTGTTCAAAGCATCAAAGCAGGTAGGTGAGGCTGGTTGATCAAAGTTCCAATCAATCTTATATGTGTTATCATGCATTTTACCTACAAAGCTGTATATTACCATCAGTACATCTTATTGTGCAAGAGTGCTAGTTGAATTCTACTGAATGTCCATTATCACATCGTTGACTAATGCTAATTAGATTCATAGATTTTCCTAACAGTACATCTTTAATAGTAATGTTTACTATGGATAATCTTACCGTTACCCACTGTTCTGTTGGGATATGCCCTAAACAAGTCATTAGATGATTGTTTTGACATACAATTTTATGATTTTTATGAATGGCAATTCATTATTATATATTATTCGATTAACTGTGCAAGCAATATGAATTAATATATATGTAATGTCCTTAGAATAATATTGTATTATTCTTAAAGATGTCCCTAGTCAAGTATTATCATGAATATGGATAATGATAATACGTAGAGACTAGTATGTTGATTGATGAATTTGTTCATTGATATGAGATATCAAATCAACACATGGGTACATGTTAGAGAACGATGTACTTGACAGACCCCCATGAGAATGCAACTGATAGTTAATGATCGTCATATGCAATTCTCATAGTGATAATATTATGTAATCCTTACGACTTGTATCATCAGAGATCCCAACATAAGAGTTATGTATCTTGATCTTGTCAAAGTTACCGCGTAACAGTTAAACTATAAGGCGACTATTTGATACACTACGAATTATGTAGAGGGATGTTGACTGATCGAGATAGGATTGTCTCCTATATAACGAGTATTGGCCCCTACGTCTATGAATGGCGCTGATGATAGTGATGATATCTTGAATTAGTTCTAGATCGTAGATGAGGAGATGCGAATTAGATCTGATAGGACAGAGGTGATCAGTCGAGTTCCATATCAGATCGAGTGATTGCCATTCTTCATAAGTGACTATTGGATATCAGGAATTAATCGTAGATTTTATTCGTTTATTCTAGTTCTACTTGGAGATCAAGAAATAAATTGAATTACGAGTATGACTATTCCATGACTCGTGTTCAATCTAAACACAAAGGACAAATGGATTAAGTTACATGGTAAATATTATCACAAGTTCTAAAGGTTATGTCGAGTCATTGACATTCTTGTAATTTGGGTAGCCTTGATGTGTTGCTAGACACTGCTCTTTGCTTGTAACGTAAAATGAGATTTTATGTCACTGCCAACATTACAAGATCGATCGCGCACAAAAGATTAAATCGAGAAGGGAAATTAAATTCATTGGATGAATTAATTAATTAAGAAGAGTCTTAATTAAGTGATTAAAAGTTTTTAATTAATCATGGGTTTGGGTCCATGAGGCTTTAAGAAAGCCTTTAATTAAATCATATATAAAATAACAAGGTGATTAATTGTTAATTGATTCCTTAACATTTTTATAATCATAAAACCTAGCACACAAAAGCTCACGGCTGCCGTTTCACTCTTGGCTCTCTCGGCTTCATCATAGCCGAAGTGAGCTTTGTTGATTCCGGCCATCTTTTCGATTGTGAATCGAGTGAGGTTTTTGGTTCCGGTTTAAGAACTAGTCTAGCAACTTGTTCTTAAACTATCCCTTCACCCGATTTGATCGTAGGATACCGTAGCAAAATGACAAGTCTTTGATTTGATCGTATGATACCGTTGAGGCAAACTTGACAAGTCTTTGCTAGACGAGGAGACGTGGACGTGGTGCTGCTCCGTGGAATCTGCTCAAACACGCTACAAGGGTGAGACCTTCGTAAATCCTTTATCCGATATGATAACCTATGTATAGATCCGCGGTTTAGTAATCCAAATTTTTAAATTCCGCTGCGTTCCATGATTGTTGGATTACTTACAGTGGTATCAGAGCCGTGTACAAGGCTCATATCGGATTTATGTGGTTAAATTTTTAATCATATTTAGATTTGCATTGCATGCTTTAAAACTGTATAATTCATATATGATATGAAATAAGTTGAGTTTGTATAATTATCATAAAACTAAAAGAATTTCTTTTAGTTTTTATGTAATAAAAATTCAAATCTCGAAACGCGATATTTTATTTAGTTTGTGAAAATATCTGAAAATATGTTAATTATATTATTTATTATCATATATTCAAAAATAGTCAGATAAAGCTGGTCAGCTTTTGCAATTAATTGGTGGTCAAGTTGATGGCCAGTTTTTGATCAGGCCATGGGCTACACAGTCAGCGACTAACCGGGCCTTCAAATGCTCTAATTGTACCAAGTTGACCCAATCCTTAGCTCGCTCTACTTTAGGCCCAGTCTTTTTAACTTACAATTTAGGGGTGTACTTGGGTCGGTTTATGTCGGTAGACATGAAAAACTTATTGCGTGCGGTTGTTAAATTAGTAAACTGCAACTGCACATTAAATATAGAAAATCGTACGGTTGGTTGGGTGCGGGTGTGTGAAAGGGGTTAGCCTATCAAATATAAATCAATTACATTTAATGCATTTTAGAAGTTTTTAAACTGAAGTATTTACTGACGATTATAATAAAACACAAAAAAAATAAATAAACGATAGAGCAGTATGAAACAATTAAAATTTAAAATATTGAAACAAAAATATTATATGAACATATAATTATCAAATCATTGTAACTGAAAATCAAGGATAGTTAATGATAGATCATTGATCATATTACTGTCATCCTAAAACTTATTGATATCCAAGTCTTGTAATAAAACTGAAATGAAAATGTTATATAACAATATTAAACAAAAGATATAATAAATTAAAGTATCAAAATCCTCCACTATCAAATTGGGATATCAATAATTTTAAATATTAATTGTACGAAAGAAAACGATAATTCATAAGTCCCAAAATAAAATAAAAAACATAGTTCCCAAATAAATAAATAATATATATATAAAGATGCTGGCTGATTGGGTGGATAGGGGGGTGATAGATCATTGATCACTGTTTCTTAAACCTCTAAAATATTTGCTTTTACAATTAAATAAATCTTTAATATATAAAGATGCTGACTGATTGGGTGGATAAGCGGGTGAGGTGCAACATCTACTACCCACCCACATAAATGCGGGTTGCTTTAATTTTCAACTACATTTTTTTTTCGAAATTTAAAACGAGCGGATACCAAAAATCTTCCATTCACCTCATATTTTGCTATTTGAAGGCCAATTCCAAAGTCCAGACTATGGAGTATGGGACCAAAATAAAACTTTTTTTTGAAGCCCCACAAATACTTTTATGTATGATATCATAGTTTAAAGAACAATCAAAATACAATTATTTTTCAATAAATGGTATGTAGCTTAAAACTAATCGCAACAATAGGTCATTTGATCTCTTTCACATCTTTATATATATTTTATTATTCAGATATGATGAAAATATACTAGAATCATATATTATAATTTTTGGTAAAACGAAAAACGTTTAATCCTATATTAAAAAACACATACATAGCAATAATATAATACATTGCAATAATGGTGTCATTATCTTTAGTTGTGTTTGTTTGTGGAGTGGAATTGTCACTACATATCCAATACATGGGCCGGATTTAGTAAATCAGGGCCCACTTCTGGCAAACTCACGTGGGCAGCTCCATCTTCTTAGCCAGCTCAAAGTTACAATGATTTAAGCTGCCCCATTTGCCCTACCCACTGCCCGATTCATGTCTGCTGCCCGTGAGCCACGCTTATTGGCCTAGATTGTGACACGTTTCCTTGAGGAAAATAATTTTAAAGTACATGATACAATTACATTTTCACCCTCTTATTTTTTGGGTTCTTGAACTTCACCCCCCTGGGAAAATATTGGTTTTCCGTTCAAGTTTGCCCCTTCATAAATACGGTCGAATTATTATTCAAAAATGAAATGTATTTGAGAACTAAGACTCTCTCATATTTAATCTGGTGGTAACTAGTTTATTACCCATTTTGGGTAGACTTTTGTTTGAGTCATATTTGACGTAAAATATTTAGCTCATCCCTCAGGCGGCTAAAGCTGTCAGGTACCCCATACTTATTTCTAACATCACAATCGTATTTTACTGATTCGGCCTTACCTTCGTACCAGAAGCAATTCAAATCAAAGCCCATTAGATCGGCAGTTCGAAGATAGACCGGGCAAACAAGAAAAATGCTCTCATGGGCAAAGCACACACTACACCCATAAGGCGGACATCGAGCTACCTTTTCTAAGTTAATATCGCGTTACTTCCAGTTCAGCAGTCTAAGACGCAGTCTGACGCTTCAGAACATACCTTATTCCTTACTCCACGGGTCGGATCTTCTTCGAATCAAGTTCGGATAATTCCTTGCTGGGGATAAAATCATGATCTAATATAAGACTACCTTAATTTTAACAGAACTTTTAAGTCGCCTGGAAAAAATGGATTGAGACCTAAGTCGCTTGTCCTTCAAGTGGGGCCCAACGAATTCTTATCCTTCTTCTTATTTGGTATTTTTTGGATCCTTTGCTGACGTGGCATAAACCTTTTTTAAATCAACTCGATGCTAATTGAAATTGTAGCCATGCGGGCTCCACCGGACCCACCAAAATAGATATTTTCTTGAAAAAAAAAAGAAAAAAGAAATATATTTGTAATTTTAAAATTGTCGATAGGTGATTGGTAGATTAATATTCTACAACATATGACTATAAAGTTACATTATTTGCCTTGATATGCGATCAAGAATTCCAGAATTTTTATATTTCGACCAAATTAACAAGTCGCTTGTTGTGAAAGCCAGCAATAGATTATATATATGAAATATAATATAATAACACAAGATTTAACGTGATTTGACAATGTGTCTACATATACGAGAGCAGGTGGATGTGATTGTATTTTATTGATAATCAAATAGGAATACACAAATTCTCTTATATAATAACTCTACACTATAGTCTAGACATACGAGAGAAATTGCAATAATACCCCCGCACCATGCATCGGGGGAGTTTTTCCCCCTTCCCCGCACCCCAACCTAATCAGTGTCTCAAACTCCCAAAGACATGTCATCGCTCAGCTCAGTTCCGCTTCGCTACGCTCCGCACCGCTCGCCCTCGATATCTGCCCACTTTCAGCACATGAGTCATATTTTTAACATCGCATATCAAGAAAGTGGGAATGAAACCTTAGCATGCGGGTAGCTACATCCAACATTCAAAATTTGATTTAGATATATAATGTCCACATAAAAAAAATAGATATATATTCAAATCAAATTTATACGATTGGACCTAGTATAAAAGACATTACATATATGATAGGTTAAACTTATCCCAAAAAGTAGATAACTATACAATTGTAATCATGCCAATATCTACGCGACACATACACACAATTTGATGTGGCCTCTGTAGAAATGAATTATAATCTTTTTTTAGAATCCGATTGGAGGAATATGTGGCAGAGGGGAAGGAGACAGAGATTGGCTGGCAAAGATTTTTTGTGAGGCTTACAATAAAATGGGATGGGATAGTCCATATAATGCTTCTAAAAGTTTATGAACCCCAAATCTTGTCTAAACTTTTCCAATCTTGGGGCCACATGTCGTTTCATCTAAATCGCAAGAATTTGTAGAGTTTTTTTGGATTATTTAAATTGGGAAAATTTCGGGCCGGTACTATTTGGTAAAAGATTTTTTGGCCCAGTCACCCAAAAGGAATTCTTTCAACTAGGTCTAATTTTGGTCAAAATGACCAAAATGGTCTTCTGCCTTCCTTGGATCACCTCCTTCAACATCAAACCCTAGTCTCCAACCCTCACATCAGCCACATGTCCCAACCACCAACGCCGTCGTCAGAAGTTGTCGCTCCTCCCATGGCGTCGGAGCTGCGCGCACTGGTCAAACGAAAACAAAAAGGTTGTGCAAGAAGACAAAATCATCGCATTCTTCTATTTATCATCTATTTACCGATTGTGTTGATTTTATTTTATATTTCTTATGAATTTCAATTTTTTTGTAATGTCTGTACGTAGATTTTTAATGTGAAACGTAAAAGTATAACGCATTTGAATTGTTCGATCAATGTTTGAATGAAAATTTTTATTTATTATGAATGTCAATTTTATTGTAATGATTGTTTGTAGATTTTTAATGTAAAACTCAAAATTATAATGTATTTGAGATGATCATCAATTGTTTGAATGAAAATTTTGAGAATGTAATGATATTGAAACCATTGGTGCATGTAATTTACCTGCACCGGTAGTTCATGAGTCTATCGGTGCATGTAATTTACATGCACCGATAGACTCAGTGGTGCATGTGATTTACATGCACCGACAGTTCATGAGTCTATCGGTGCATGTAATTCACATGCACCGGCAGTTCATGATGCCGCTTCCTTTCCCTATATCGATTCTTTAGCCTTCGAGCCAAATCATCATCAGCTGATTCTTTCTCACCAACATAGAACACCAGAGATTTATCCATTCCAGAGGTATTAATATATCGTCCATTATTCCAAATCTACGCTAACACATCAGCTCTGAAAAATCTTTCCCAAATCCAGAAAATTGAATCTCCACTCTTCTACTACTCGTACTTCTTGCATGGGTAGAAACAAATAAATAAGAGAAAACCGCTCGTTGCATTAAGAAATCGCAACTAATGATTTTAAAGATTACACGAAAATTTTTGAATAAATTTTCATCAATGGCTACTGGACAGTTGCTCCCGCTGGTCAACTTCTACCTCTAGGTAAAATATACCATTTTTGAACCCCAAATCGAAATATTTGATGCTACACCACACTGTCCTGAATGCATCCATTATACATTAAAAGTATTTCAAATAAAATATTCTCAATATATTGTAAGATATACGTATCAAAACCCCAAATCATGCTTAGAAATAGCAGGTACAAATTTGAAAACAATTCCCAAAGTAATATATTACACAAACATGTCTTAATATATTACACAAACATGTCTTAATTTCAAAACCTCAAATGTTGAGTCTACCGATGCATGTAATTTACATGCACCGGTAGACTATCGGTGCATGTAAATTACATGCACCGGTAGACTAGCGATGCATGTAATTACATGCACCGGTAAACTAGGGTCAACCATATTGCATGTTTATATCGGTGAGTATTATTACTGGAAGCGATGGCCATTTTTTTTTATGATTCCCCACGTCAAAACCTTCATTATTTTGTATGTGTAAGGCCCTTAAATTATAGAAATCGATAGAGTGAGACTCAATATAATGAGCTCTTCAACAAATTAATTTATATTATGCGAACTCCAATAATCTCCCTAAGCCTTGATAGTGACAGAGTGATTGTTGCAGTCTTGTAGATAAAAACTATTGGTGGAATCATATTATTTACATGCACCGATTGAGATATACATCGGATGAGTCTAGCGGTGCATGTAAATTACATGCACCGCTAGACACAAGAAATTGAACAGAATAGGGCCGAAATAACTTGTTCAACAGTTCAAAACGAATCCAATTTAAAAGCCATAGATACTACATAAGATAAAGTAAAACCAAACTAGAAACACAAAATTGTTCATATGTAGAGAACAATCGCATGTGGAATGCACTATGCACCGGCATGATAACAATTTTGTTGATATGATAACGAATAAGGAAAAATCGAAGAAAAAAAAGTGATGAGCAACGAGCTGAAAAATTCCAAATAACTTCGAAAAACAAAGGTTTTGACGAGTTGTATAATATAATTTGTTTGCTTCCTTTCTCGAGCTTCTCCACTCAGCCATGGTGAAGCCCGATCATCATCGATGTTTCCCCCATCCAACGGCTTAGATTTAATGTCCCTTCCCGGCTGCTGGAGCCTCAAATCCACGTCATGTGTTGTTCTTAAAACAAGGGTATTTTAGTCATGAAATTGGACTGATTAGATTAGGGTTTGACAAATAGACTTATTTGAAAGAATTTGAAAGTTTTATAGAATGTGTATTTAGTTGAGAATGAGTTTTTTTGAGATTTAGTTGAAAGATGTTTTGAAAAATGGTACCTTTACGTAATTTTCTCATTTAAATAATCATGTCATTTTGGAGCTAGTGACAATTTATCTATAAGGTATCGATAATATGTATTTTATCTTCATATGATTTGAAAGTAGACATTTTACCCACATTTGGCATCCATAATAGACACTTTACTCCCATATGTTTTGTAAATACACAGTTTACCCACTGTGGTTTTCAGAATAAACAATTTACTTGCAAAATATATCATATATAGTGGGGGTGTTTTGCACCTATTTACAAACTATGCGGGGGTAAACTGTATATTTTCATAAATCACAGGGGTAAACTGTCTATTTTTAAATCACATGGGGATAAACAACCTAATTTGAAAACTACAAGGGATAAACTGCTTATTTTCAAATCATAAGAATGTAATCTAGGGAAAGTACAGGAGGTTCGATGCCAATAAACCTATGTTTTGTGTTGCAAAGTCGTCACAACCAACTAAAAATATACATTTATAACGAAATGTGTCGCATATGGGGTGTTGTAAATATTATGTGGGAATGAGTTTCGACGGTAGCTTACAATTGACAGTGGCTCAATCGTATACTAATACTATGCACGATATAATATGTGTTTGTGTGTATATATTTATAAATATATATATATTTTGCTTTGATTGTTGCATATCCATGGCCCCCAGATGCTGCCCACCCGCGCGTGTCTTCACTCACTTTAGCTTTAGCCTTAATAAGGCATTCCCTTCTCCGTGTTTGTCACACTCAATCACTCAAGAAGAAAAGAAATCTATTTCCACTAGGGGTGTTTGTCGGACCGGGTCGATCCGGACCCGATTCAAAATCAAAACGGTTAGTCCTGTCCGAAACCAAAACCGGACTAACCGGTTCCGGTCCCCCCGGAACCGGTATCAAACCGGTCCGGGGCGGTTTTTAAAATCCAAACCGTTAGCTAGAACTGTCAAAATGGGCCAGGCCCAACCCAACCCGCCAAATAGGCGGGTTGGGCCAGCATTTTTAAGGCCCGTCAACAGGCGGGCCTATATGGGCTGACCCAAACAGGCCGCGGGTTTTGGCGGGCCAACCCGCGGGTTGGCGAGCTGGCCCGCGGGTTGGCCCTATTTTTTTAAAAAAAATGTTATTTCTTTTTTATGCTCAATTCATTCATAGATAAATACTCAATATCACATTGAAGCATTCGATCTACTGTATATTTTTCACTTGATCTTGTTTTAAAGTTGCAACAAGTATTTCAAAATTGAGTAAAATACTGATTCACTAATCAAGTTCTTTTAGTAGCAGTGTTAATATCTAGATAAAACCTAAAACAAGTTTCAGTATTCTTCTAGCATCATTTCCTGGTTCGGCAAGTTTAGTTGAAAATATTTTTTTGAACTTTCTTTAAAAAAAAATTAAAAAAATTCAATTTAAAAAAAAATTAAAAATTAAAAACAAATATTTCGATGGGCCAGCCCGCCCCACCAACCCGCGCCCGCTTCTGGTCGGGTTGGGTTGGGGTTTTCCCAACCCGCCTGGAGGCGGGCCCAAACGAGTTGGGCCCGTTTGGGCCGCGGGTTGGGCTGGCCAGCCCGTTTGGGTCGGGCTGGCCCATTATGACAGCTCTACCGGTAGCACCACCGATTTCGGTGCTACTGATTTAGACCGATTTGGAATCGGAACCGGTTACATTTTAAAAAAAATAAATAAATAATTTTTTTTAAAAAAATTTGTTCAGCATGGCAACGACTTTATAGCCGTTGCCATGCTGAACGTTGGCAACGGCTATAAAGCCGTTGCCAACGTTCATTTTTTTTTAAAAAAATTTTAATTTTAATTTTTTTTTTTGAAATCTATAAATATGTGCATAGTTTTCATTCTTTTCCTCACAATTCATTCTTCTCAAGCGTCGACTGAGTTGCAAATTTATCTGAATTATCAATTTGTAACGGAAGACAACTTCGACGTGTTACAATGGTGGAAATCAAATGCGGCACAATTCCCTATCTTAGCCAAAATGGCTAGAGACATGTATGCGGTACAAGCTTCAAGCGTCGCTTCTGAATCTGCATTCTCAGCATGTGGCCGAATTATTGAAGAATACAGAAGTAGTCTCTCTGCTGATTCGTTATGCATGCTCACGTTACTTCAAGATTGGTTTGAAGCAGAATGTAAGAATAGAAGAGATGGGGTGGTTGACGAATTCGTAAACCATTATGACGAGCAAGAAGAAGAAGGCAAAAACAAGACTTATCAATTATGAAGAGTGCTAAACAACAATATTTTTTATTTTGATTTTTTAATTGCTATCTCTTTACAATTATTTGTATGCATCTATATTATGAAATGAAGAAGGAATATATTGAATTTGTGATGAATATTGGGGAAACATTTACAACATTATATAAAAAATAAATAAAAGTTTTCGAAATTTTTTTTTTTTAAAAGGGCAAAAATAATTGGTGCACGCAAATTTTTAAAGTAACTGGTGCACGAAAAGATTGAAAATCAGTAACTGATGCACGAAAAATCAGTAACTGATGCACGAAATTAAAATCAGCTACTGATGCAAAAAATTTACACAAAGTTAGTGCATCAGTGTTGTATTTTCGTGCATCAGTGTTATATTTTAGTGCACCAGTGTTATATTTTCGTGCACCAGTGTTAATTTTCGTGCACCAGTGTTATATTTTCGTGCACCAGTTATTGTTTTATAATTTTCGTGCACCAGTTACTTTTTAATCATTTCGTGCACCAGTTATTTTTTATGATTTTCATGCACCAATGTTATATTTCGTGCGCCAGTTACATTTTATGATTTTCGTGCACCAGTGTTAATTTTCGTGCAGCAGTGTTATATTTTAGTGCACCAAGGTTGTATATTCGTGCATCAGTGTCATATTTTAGTGCACCAAGGTTATATTTTCGTGCACCAGTGTTATATTTTCGTGCACCAGTGTTATATTTTCGTGCACCAAGGTTATATTTTCGTGCACCAAGGTTATATTTTCGTGGACCAGTTACTTTTTATCATTTTCGTGCACTAGTTATTGTTTTATAATTTTCGTGCACCAGTTACTTTTAATCATTTCGTGCACCAGTTATTTTTTATGATTTTCGTGCACCAAGGTTAGATACGAAAAAAAAATACGAAAAAAAAAACCAAACGGACCGGTTCGGCCCGGAACCGGTTGGAACCGGAACCGGGACCGATCTGGTTCCTTACCGGACCGGACCGGTTCCGACCTTAACGGCCCCAAAATCGGCCGGTTCCGGTCCTGATCGGACCGGTTCAGGCCAATAAGCACCCCTGATTTCCACCCACCAAGATAAAATAAAATAAATTAATTTAATAATAATAATTATTATTTCATCATAAAACTCTGGTAACATGAAATTTTACCCGTCGATATCTAATAAATAATAATTAGAGATATTTAGCAAATAAAAATAAATAAATAATCAGAAATTTAATTACAAAGGACAAGTGCAAGCTGTCTCATTAAAAACTAGTTTGGTACAATACTATTCGGACATTATGGATCTAAAATATAGTTTAGTAGATAAATGAAATATATATATATATATTCTAAAATATTTAAAAAATATATTTATAAAATTTAGCCTCTCTTTCTTTATTCATAACAAGGGACTCACACCAAATTTGATATAAACTAATAATGCATTTCATTATGAAGACAAATTCTTGAAAATGAAATATTAATATATAATTTTGAATGAACCTTATTTATTCTGAGAAACTACGAATTAATGTTATTAATATTATTATGTTAGAATATATATATATATATAATATATATATATATATATATATATATATTTAAGAAAATAAGTTTGACCATACTTTATATAGGGTTTCATTTTTTTTTTCACTTTTAAGGTAATGGCATTCCTGAAATCATTCGGTGTGATTTCAGACATTTCTATGACATGGACATGTCTCGGGCATGTATCGGACACGCCAGTTGTTGTGTCCTTAATTTAAAATTAAAAATAAAATCGAACACCCGTGCTTGGGCGTACCCGACACAAAAATACACTTTTGGGGGGTTAATTGTGCAATTTAAATTTTTTTAACTAAAATAAAATTTGGATGTGTTTGTTAAACATTATGTTAATTTAAATAATATGCATTTGATGCTAGTATGAGTGATACTATGATTATTTTAATGACATTTATTTATTTATATGTTTCTTGAATTTGATAAGAATATATTTGGTGTTATCTTTTATTTGGACGTGCTTGATAAACTTTATGTTAATTGAAGTAATATGCATTATTGTTAGTATGTGTGATATTATGATGATTTCAATGACATGCATTTATTTATACCCTTCTTGAATTTGGCAAGAATATTTTTGTTGCTTTTATATAGTTTTAAAATTAAAACATGTCAATTTTAGTATTTTGTAATATAACACATATATAATATATATATAAAAATATACAGACATGTCTCAGCCATGTCGTATCTTGAAAATTTTGAAATTATATCGCTATATCCATATCATATCGTGTTATTGTTGTCATGTGAATATCCATGCATCTTATGTAAGAGACGAAGAGGTGACCACTTTTAGTGCGCAATTGCTTTGGGCATGGTCTTGAAGCAAGGATACACGTGCACGTGCACACGCCCACATAAAACCATTAGATTTTAAGGACCTCCTTATTGGTTCTGTATATTACGTCTATTCATAATTTGATTATATATATATATATATTATTAAACATTTTATTTATGAAATAAAAGAAATATTTTATTTAAAATGAGATTACTGTTTCTACTAAGTTATTTATGCAAATAATTAACAAATATTGATGTAATAAATTTTTGTGCTTAACATGCAATTATCTTGATGGACAACACGCAAAACTATAGTAGTTTTTTCGTATTTTAAATTTCTAAAATAATTTTTCTTGGAGTATATGTTAAGGATAATTAACAAACAAAAAACCTAACAGAAACATTTATCCAAATAAATTTTACTTTTTATATAAAATAAACACAAAAAAAATTTATTTTTCCTAGCAATATAATAAGTAAAGACAATACCTCGACCTCGATCGTCCACAACATGATACCTTAAAAATAATATTTGTGGAAAATAGAAGGGGACATAAAAAAAACTCCATTTATATATTAAAAACACAAAAAACATTTTTCCTAAAAATAACTAACATGGGTCAAGAGGGACGGAATCTTTTTGCACACAACGCGCGACTCAACTCGAGTCTCCCCCGAAAAGGGAGATATGTTTAACCACTCCGACCGAGGCTGAAAGCTCGAAAGGAGGCTTTTTATAAGAAGAAGTTGGAAAAATTAAATATAACATACTACTATCTCTCTTGCAATAATTGAGGGATAATACATGGATACACATGTATTTAGAATAGATACAGGGAGGAACAAAACAAAAAGGGGCGCACATGAAAGTTGTCAAAAGCATTAATAATGAAGGGGTGACCTACAAACATAATTAAATCCCCAAGCATTTTGATGTTACTTGCATGCATGTAGAGCTAGAGACATTGTTTGACAATTAGCATATTTTATAAGAAAAATTACAGCTTATTATAATTTTTGACCTAAAATTTAAACAATAATGGATGGACATCTTATACTTATAGCTGTATTACAATATCACATCCCTTTATATGTAAGTATATAACTCACCCTATTTTATATGAACATAAGTTAAAAGTCGAAATTAATTGATGGGAGAAAATGAGATGATAAGAAATATGATGCATACATGAATTCAAGCCATGACGCTAATAAGGGGAAAATTTACGGTCAGTTAGGAGGGTGAGTTCTTGATAGCATAATTTAAGTCGTCAGATGAGAATTATATATGGTATATGTACTCTAGGTTTAAAATTTAGAAATTTAAAAAAAAAAAACATAATTAAAGTAGAAAGAAAAAGAAGTCGTTATATATATATATACACACACACACACACACAAAAGCCATGAAATTGAAAAAGGATGCATCATTTCATACTCAAACTTTATATGTACAATAAAAGTTACAAAAAGTTAAATATCCTTTTTAAGTATATAAATAATAATAAGAATTTCTCTTTTCAAGTTGTAAGTGTAAGGATTTTTTCCAAAGTACAAATTCAAGTGCATCTCATACTTGATCTTTATCAAAGAATCCTCACTAACTTTGTTCCAGTTTCACAATGGCTTACTCAATATTCCCTTCTTGTATGCTCATTTCTACACCTTCAACTGCAGTAAAACTAACATCACCTACTGTTACTTTCGAAGATGAATCGACCGCGGTTCCAGCCTGAATTCCTTGAACATAGCCATAACTTGGATCATCGTAGGACGTTTCCATGGCCGATCATCCAAACATGAGCATGCCACTTTCAAGTATTGTAAAAGCTCCATTTCTGGACTCGGGTCTTCTTTCAACAACTCGGGATCAAGAACATCGCGTCTTTTCACTTTACTTATCCTTCTGTTTCATCCATCCTACAATATTATTGTCCCCAAGTCTACGGAATCTGTTGGCTTCCTTCCGGTAAGCAGCTCGAGTAGAACCACACCGTAGCTATATACATCCCCTTTGGTGGAGCATCTAAAGCTTTGGTAGTACTCGGGAGGTACATATCCTGGCGTTCCAGCCAATGTGCTAACACTTAAGTGAGTGTCCATTACACTCACATGCCTTGCCATTCCGAAATCCGATACCCTGGCCTCAAAATTCTCATCGACTAAAACATTGCTCGATTTCATATCTCTGTGAATAATGTGTGGAATGCAGTTGTGATGGAGGAAAGCCAATCCTCTAGCTGATCCAGTGATGAGTTTCCGCCTTGCAGCCCAATTTAGCTTGATCCCGATCTTTTTCCTGTCGTGTAACACGTCTTCTAGGCTTCCGTATTTCATGTACTCGTAGACCAAGAGGCGTTCTTCTCCAACCTTGCAGTAGCCAAGGAGGGAAACAAGATTCCTGTGTTTGATCTTCCCAATGTTTCCATTTCGGCAGTGAATTCCCGATCACCTTGGCCGCTGATATGTATCAGTTTCTTGATAGCCACGATAGTTCCATCCTTTAGCTGGGCTCGGTACACGTCCCCGAATCCACCTGAGCCTACAAGGCAGTCGTCATGGAAGCCATTTGTGGCTTCAAGAAGATCCGCCAAAGTGAGATTCTTGAGAGGCTTTTCGAAGGTTGAGAGGGTGATGCTTAATGCTTCACGAGCACTGATTTTCCATATGCTGTTGGCTGTGGCCGAGTTTGAACGGTTCTCCATGTAGACCTCGATCACCGCCTCCTTTTTCTTACTTGTCCTCTTCTTCGTTTCTATAGCAACAAGTGACAATCCGAGTATGCAGAAGAGGGAAAATAACAATCCTACGCTCCTAAGATGCAGATTGTGATGATGGTGAGATTTTTCGTGCTGGCCATTTCCTGAATCCAATCCATGCTCCACAACGGGAAGAGGATATCCACAAAGTCCTGAATTATTCGCAAACCGGAATCAGGAAATGTGTCGAATGGAGCTGATTCAGGTATCATTCCAGATAGATTGTTATTCGACAGATCAATTTCACCCAACGGGAGGCTGTTCAGTGACTGTGGAATCGAACCATTCAGCCTATTGTAGGAAAAGTCAAGAATGGCAACATTCTTTAAGCCGGAGAGCTCCTGAGGAATTGGACCAGAAAGATCATTGTGCCCCAGATTAAGTATAAACAAGTAGTACATGGAACCCAGCTCTTTCGGAATATTTCCCTCCAGTTTATTGTAAGAAAGATCAAGAAATATCATCGAGCCATTGTGATTGAAATTTGGCTGAAGGGTGCCACTATAAACTCTGCTGAAACTACAGGGATTCCTGTTCGAAATCCTGCTCAATTGTTCCGGCCTAATGCCTCCAAACTCGAGCAAATTCCCGGCTCCATGGCATTGTTTGCTCCCATCATTCTTGATATACACAAACTGCTTCCCTGTGAGCAACCCTGCTGCAATTTGACCAGATTGCTTGGCCAACTCTGGAGGGATCGTCCCGTTCAAGAAATTAGTGTTGAGATCCAACCAAATCAAGCTGCGACAATCCCCTAACTCGGCTGGAATATTTCCACTTAGCGAATTGTTTTCCGAGTTTCAGTATCGCTAGATTACCTAGAAGGCCCAAAGAAGCTGGTATTTCCCCGCTCAATTGATTATTAGACAACGAAATCCAATTCAACCTAGTAGAGTTGCTAAGACTATCTGGTATGGATCCAGACAAGTCATTGAAATCAAGAATCAAGTTCTCTAAACTCTGCAAGCGCATAAAATCTTGTGGGATTGCACCATTAAGTTGATTCAACCACAAGATAAAGTCCTTGAGATTTGATAACGTCCCCAAGCTCGGTGGGATGGTTCCATTCAAATAGTTTAAACTAAGATCAAGCGAAACCAACTGTGAGCAATTACTTAAACTCTGAGGTATCGAACCGGTGAGCATATTATTCTGCAAATACAACCATTTCAAACTGTTCCTAGGATCTTGGCAAAGCCCAGAAGGAATCAAACCAAAGATACTATTTGAACTCACATCTAAAGTCTCCAAATTCACCATCTTCGAAAAAGAATCAGTCAAAGGTCCCACAAAGTAATTGAAAGACATCCGCAAAGTCCTCAAATTGCTCAATTCCAAGAGCGTGTCAATCGGTAACTCACCAGAGAAATCATTTCCGGAGATATCAAGAAGCTCCAAGGTAGCATAGCAGGCACCAAGGCTTTCAGGTAGATTACCAGTAAAATTATTAAAAGACAGATCCAACTCCACAAGGGTTGTGCATAAATCGGATAAACTCGGAGGAAAAGTACCCAGGAAATCATTTTCTCGGAGATACAGATACTGCATGCTCCCACTAGGCAGCTTTGGAACCGAGCCTGTGAGGTGGTTATTGCTGAGGTTAAGAAAACTCAGCTTCCCACATTTTAAAAGCGAATTCTCAACATCACCATGGAATTTATTGGAAGACAAGTCCAGGTGTTGCAAGTTGGAGCAGTCACTAAATGAGGGAAAATTGGTGGAAAAATTGTTCGTGGAAAGATCCAAATAGACCAAATTCTTGGAGTTCAACACAGGTAAATCTCCTGCCAGTTTATTACCCTTCAAAGACAGGCGCTGCAGCTCAGAAAAACCACTCGATAAAAGCCATGGAACCACATTTTGCCCAGAAATATTATTGTAAGAAACATCAAGAACTTGCAAAGAGAAAGTCCCGCAAAGGGAGTGCCTTTTTTAGCAACATCCTTCACAAAAGGGGGGTCCAAAGAATTCTTGGAAAGATTAAGAAAAACCAATCCAGGGCAAGTCCTAAGAATGGTAACATCAGTTAAACTCCCGGAAATATTCATTCTCAGCTAGATCCAGAGAACTCAAGAAGCTCCCACACGAGAAACTTGAAACAGGAGAGATTGAACCATAAATACCAGCATTCTTCAGAACAAGAGACTCCAAATTCTGAAGACTTAAAAAAAACTCAAAACAGAGGAAAGATCAGCACTGAGGTGATAATTAGAAAGGTCTATCAGTGAAACCCTTGAATCTTTACAAGAAACACCATTGAAATTGCAGGGAGAAAGGGTGGGCAGCCAGGATTGAAGTTGGGTGGGATTGAGGAGTGAATTCTTGAAGGAAATTAGCTGGTGAGAGTCCCTGTAGAGGTCATTTGAAGCTGAAGAAACCAGTGAACATGTGAGAAAGATGAAGATAAAGAGTACACACATCAAGATTTGCTGCTGCCGACTGTGGTGATGACACAAGAAGAAGAAAAATTTGGAGTTGATGAGGTTGTTGTACTCTTTCATGTTCAAATTTAACGTTGTTTGTAGAATTATGTTGTTTCTAGTACGTCTCGAGGAGCCTTAGCTCTTTTGCTTCCATTTTAGAGAGAAAATATTGAGCACACACACACACAGTGTAGAGAGAGAGAGGGGCAGGGAGGGATCGATCCAAAACTAGATGGGATTGGCAGCGAAGAGATGGAGAAAATAAATTATTGCATATATATATATATATATACATATATATATGTGTATGCATAATGTATTCTCACTATGAATAATTTTTTAGCACTATTACAACCGGTAAGATCGACTCAAACTCAAATCTCCATAGTCGTAACAACGAATGGTGGCAAATGGGCAAATAGGCTATTCTCATGTTGAATTATTTGAGGAAGGAGACGGCGGCAGGGCGTGTTGAATGTGGGGAGTGGACAGTGACACAGCTGTTTCTTCTTCACATGCCATATGACAAATTTGACATAATTAAAATGTTATATTACTCTTACTCAGACTGATAATAAAATCTCCACGATGAGATTACAAACATCGAAATATATATATACAATCTACCAATAAATTTGATGTGTGTTTTTAAGTATCTACTATGCTTCGGCATATTCGAGCTGAAATAGGGGTATACTTTCTACACTCAAGTTAACTTTGAGTGATATTTATATTCGAGAAAATTAAAATTTAATTTCAAGTTTAATCAATGATTTAGCTTGGATCTAAATAAATGATAAATTAAATAATGTAAAAAAAAAGTAGTACTCAAAATTGAGTCCTCGAATCTAAGAGTAAAGGTTACGAGATACTTGTATGTATCTGGTTCGGGTATATTTATATACAAATTAAATATTAAAATACAACATCTTTTAAACTCAAAAGTAAACTAACATATCAAATATTTTATTTGAATCATATTGATGTTGTCTATATGTTGATCTCACACAACGGGTTCATTAACGCATTTCCGTAACAATGCAGCTTAACTCCATGAGATTTAGATTATTCAAACTTGAAATTTTAATTTTTAAATAGATATAATATGAATTATTTTAGCTAACTACATATATAAATTCGTATTCGTGTTCATGGTTGGTTCGTATGTCATGATTATATACTCCAATTCTATATTATTTCATTTATAATAAATGTATTATAAAGTATTCTACATAATACTATATAATTTTATTATTTTGAATATGATTTTATATTATTTCATTAAAATATTTTATTATCGGAAAATGAAATAAAGTAAATATTTATAAGGTAATTACTGATGTAATTAGTAATGTAGGAGGTGAATCAAAGTACGGAAATGCATGGGATGGCTCAATCACTATCTACTTTTAATGAATGTCAAGATTTCATTGAATTATTAATTAATTGTCTTCACACGATCATGCACATAATTTAATAATGCGAATGAGATTTTTTTTTTTTTAAAATTTACCATTATTATTGGAATCTGGCTCATCAACATTTTACAATATTGAAGTCCCTTAAATGTGCATGTGTAGAGTAGGGTAGTTGAGGATTATAAGCTATGCAATAATTTATATTTTACATTAATATTTTAGTTTTGACAATCAATCTAAAACTCATAGAAATTTTTGGTTTAATTTTTTAGTTCATTCACCATCTCCGACCTATAAATATAACTCTATTTAACGCAAGTTCTACAATAAATGTGTAATTTCTATAATTTTTGTACCAAATATCATATTCATCTCCAATATATCTACTTTAAATCTTACTCATAAAAGAATATTCTCATAATATTTTTTTATTTTATTTACATTAATTCGTATCATTTATTTAATATCTATTTATAAATTTAATAATATAAAGATAGTTACATTTTACATTTTGATATAACTAAATGTAATTATATGGATATTTACATTGTTTTATTAATTAAATAATATTAAAATTATTATACAATTCAAATAAATTACATACTTATAAATTACATTAGACTATTAGCCATTTAGTAATTATTTACATGATTTAAAACAAATAAAAATAATAAAAAAGTAAAATTCTCCACCAAATTTAACGCAAAGGTTTCCCTACACCAAATTTAGTGAAAGAAATTGGGGCTCCATTTTAGCGCAGAAAATGGTGTCCCAATTCGAACAACTCCACTACACTAAAATGGTGTGGCATCATTTTACTACACTGCAACTTGGAGTTGCCTTTAGATCAACAAACAAAGAGTGTGACACTCATATCACACAATCCAATGATTATGAAGATATGGGGTGAAGAGTTACATGAGGGGAAATTTGACACTACCCTATAGGAAAGTGTCATGGGGTAGTATTATCGTTGGTTTTCGATTGATAAATATTTTACGTAATGATGATAATGACCCTAAGGAGCATCAAACTAACCTTGTATGAACTGTAGAAGAAGCCTGAAAGGCCCATATGATTCAATATCTTGGAGACAAAGTAGGTGAAATTCTTAAGTTGGGGAATTACAAAGCCTGAAAGGCCCATATAATTTTGTAATAATCATTGGTGAGTTTGATTAAAGATTACTATATGGCAAAATTTGGACCGGTACTAGTAAGAGATATTTTTCGGCACAATCCACCAAAAAAATGCTTTCAACTAAGTCCAATTGTGGATGCAGTGACTAAACTAACTCTACTGCTATCAAAAGGAATTGAACGCCATCTTTTTCATCCTCAAACTCCGAGGTATATGGATCTCTCTCGCCGTAAGGTACTCCTGAGACGACTGCTCCCCACCACAGTTTGAAAAGTCCCAGGCCACACACACGTTGCTATGTGAATATTCTTCTTGGCCCAACAAAGACTGCAACAAGGATGAAGTGTACCTATATGAAGATGAATTTAATGGGAAGTTGATTGGTAGTTCTTCGTAAGTTGCAGCACGCTTTAATGGAATCAGTGGTAGAATTTAATGGCTTATGTTGTATAAAAAATGGGTGCATAAACTGAGTGTATGCTTTCTTGTTTTTGGTTAAAGACAATACCTGAGTGTATGTTTTCTTGTTTAAGAATGTAATTCTTCAACTTTTAATAACGCTTTTGATGCCCATACCTGGATGAAAGGACAAATAAGCACATTAGAAAAACAGTCACAAGTAACGAAAGCGACACTTTTTTCATTAAAAATTAAAGTTGGGGGGTCAAAAAAGTGAAAAAAGAAATTTAGAAAATATAAAAAGACGGGTGCTAGCCAATTATTTGATTAGCTAATTCATAAATTTTGACTATAGTGTGTTGTGTTGTCAATGGTTGTAAGGGCTGTGTTGTCATGCATATTTGTCTTTTTCATGAGTTGTTTTGCTCATTTTTTCAAGCATTTTGCAGACTTGCTAGCCAATATTATTATTTCAGCACTAATAAAAAAAAGTACATGCACCACCTGATTCTATTGATGCATGTAAATTGCATCCATCGATAGACTATGTTTTTGGTTAAAGATAGTACATGAGTTTATCGATGCATGCATTTACATGTACCGATAGACTCAGGCGGTGCTTGTAATTTACATGTGCCGATAGACTATATTTTGGTTAACGCAGTACCTGAGTGTGATACCCCGAAATGTGATCCACATAAATTAAGCATAATTTGTGAATTAAGTAACCATTAGTGAGAAGTTAATTAATTAGAAGTGGAATTGCCAATATAAATGTCAATTGACAACCGGATCAGAACATGATGAATATAAAAATATATTTTAGACATATTCGAATTAGCTCCGAAATTATTTTAAAATAAATTATGAAATATAAATTTGATATTAAAATAATAGATTCGATTTTAGTACTTGAAATTCAATTACTATGAATATAATGCAGGTGTAAACTGTAAATGTAATGTGGCAGTGCACCAGTAACACTCCGATGTTCATAATTGGCCGTGAATGAATATATAACTGTGTAGGACATAAAATACACAGTAAAATGTGCAAAACCACATACCATTCGTGAAAAACGCACTAAAAACGTGCGAAAACATATAGTATCAGCGCGACCACCGACCACCGTGTATTTATCCGCTCCGTTCGCTGCCATCCAACCACCTCTCGACTAGCCCTACCTAAGACCGTGTTCACAACTATCAGGCGCACATTTCCATGCCAAATAATCAATTTTAGTGTTTGAAAAGTGCTTCGATTTTACTCTGGAACAGACGAAATCGTGCAGACTAGGGTTTGAGCACTTTTGGTTCGATTTCTTCGATTCTACTACGAATTGGACAAAGCCAAGCATCGAATCTCTTCCTTGCATCTGAATGAAAATTTCTACATCGGACACCGCCTTTATCGCGGCCGGAGCTCGTCGGAATCAGAGGCAAAGCGTGTGTGCTACAGTGTGCGAGTTGGGTAAAATTCGATATTCAATTTTTCCGACTATACTTCGATAATTACCAGTTGTTCTGGACTATAATTGTTGAATAATAATTTGAATTGGTTAAAAAAAATTTAGCAAATTAAATTATGGTATCAAGTTAATAAATTGGTTAAGCTGTGACTAAATTGATAACCAATTTTTGGTGATCAGTTTCCTGAATTGTGAATTTATTTTGGTACACAATGAATATATCAACCTTACAAGCTTAGATCGACCCTATTATATCGAGAAGTAAATGTATGTTGCGATCGGGTAAAAATACGACATGTATCTGTATTAGTTGATATATGATTTGATGAATTATGTGACTTACTTTTTTTTTTTTGTTAACAATGTATCCAGGCTTGCGCCTGACTAATCCTTGGATGACGACCCGGCCCCTCAGGACAGCCACCAGGTAAATCGAGGGATGTTGACAGATGACAGGTATCTGAGGGAGAGGGCCAACATGACCCGAACCCATGACAAACCCCCACAATATTTTAGTGGAGAATTTGTCCCACACGGGATTCAAACCTGCGACGTCGGAGTATTTCTCCCCACGTCACCTCAGCCCTTATCAATTTGTCTATGCCCCTGGGGGCAATTATGTGACTTACTTGAGATTATTTGGCTAAGAGATTTTATTTAAATATGTGGCATTCATTGCATTCATAATTGACATATCGGTGTATAAAAACAATGTTTTGTTAACACACACCATGTTTTATACATACATCGATGAATGACATACATGTTGAGCTACGATTCTTTGATACCTTGTTCGTTTGGATTCGAACAATCAAAAGGGTTGTACACAGTGCTATGACTAGCATTAAGTATCCTGAAAGGCATATGGATTTGTGGTCCATATGATTGCTATGATTTGTTGATATGGGAATTGGTGGCGTTTGCCGATGTCCTCCTATGGATTGTCCCTATTTGTTGAGACTGCTATGAATGGCGCCTTGTTGACGTCATCTGTATGATATGATATGATGTCAAGAGCTGGGATGTGGTGACGCTTTGACGAGGCACCATATAGACATTCCTTTGCTTGACAGGCTCGAGCGATTTAGCTATTTAGTATTTGGACTTTCATTTATTGGCTCCGAGATACCCAGTGGATGGGTGTATGACACCGACATGCATGCATTGCACTGAATTTCATTTCATATATCATGTTATAGATACATGTGATATTTCTTTTGATCGTTCCATATTTGGCTTTGGCTCACCCTAATGGGGGTTATTGTTGTCTTTGTGTGTGGCCAATAGCAGGTAGTACAGGTGGCCAGGATCCCAGACATGGTACATCCGATGGGACATACGTGAGAGGTTTATTTTCCTACTTATCCCAGTAGTACATGTACCAAGTGTGCCCCTGGAGTGTAAGACCCCGTTATCAAAACAAGATACTAAGGTGCAATTAAGAGAATTAAACATACTTAATCAGAGTATTTAGATCGTGTTGACAAATTGAGCTGAAGTCTACATGTAAGAAAAAGACATGCCAAAAGAACTTGTTACACTCTTTAACAATTTGGGTAAAGCAACTTCTACTGTACTCCTAGTAGAACTATACAAAATAGGTCTCTATCTTGTTATCTTGTAGCACTCCTTACAGCTCAGCTTATCAACCTGACCCTGATTCTCCTTAGTAAAGCACCTACAAGAACAACCCCAACACATGAGCACATCATAATTCATATTCAACATAATATTAATGCAAACGTAAATGCATAAATCATAAATACAAACACTTCCTGTATTTCCATCGCATTTACTACGCCCATTGGTTGTCCTTGTACCATAACTCATAAATAATCAACATATGAAATTATGGTTCTTAATAATGTCATGACATATCTTTACTTCTTAAATCCTTACTTCAATCCTAAGTCATTTATCATTAGTGTATTTCAATGGTTCTTACTTCTCCACGTAAAAGGATTTCTTCCTCGCTTCTTATGGAAATCCATGTAAGCGGAATTCTTCCTCGCTTCTTATGGAAGTTCGCGTAAGCATTAAAATCCTCACTAGGATAACCTTGACTCGTGAAATACACATCTTATATTTCACAACATACATATGCAAAAACGATGCATATCAACATGTATCATATCATGATGCACTATCTTATGCATATCTTGCTTTACCTTGTGTTAAATAAATAAACACATAATACATGTTACCGTTGGGATGCCCGTACGTTGCTTACGTATCTTTCCAAAATGTAGAGGAGTCAACAGACTTTATCTCCTCGACTGTGCTGGTACTTGGGATGGTTCTACATAACCACACAACACATATTAGGCACCTCATAATGATCCAATATCATAACTTAATAAATTTCAATTTTTTGAAAATGGAACCTACTGATTTTTTTCCAGAAAATGTTCGAGCACCTCTTTTCATGCTCTTAAAACCGCTTCATAATATGTGTAATGTGTTCGAACAAAAGTGCTAGGGACTCCACAATACTTCAATGCAAGTGCTTAAATCAAAATTTCAACAAAAACTAAGCCCATCATGCATCGTAATAACCCCTCAATTTCAGCACTCAACCAGAAATTCCAGAAAAACAGGGCATATGAACCTTTCCCAGATTTTCGAGCATGCATCTTCACAACAACAAACCTACCACATAACCCGTAACTCATGCTCACGAAAACATGCTATTAACTTCACAAAACTACTACATGTATGTGTTCACGTCAAAGGTTTAATCAAAACCTAAGCTAGCATGCTTCATAATGAGCCCACAAATTCAACACTCGTCCAATATTTCGTGAAAAACAGGGCATATAATCATCGCCCAGAATTTTCGAACACTTCAATTCACATGATTAAATCCTTCACATAACACATGAAACATGCTCAAGGAAATATACTGGCATCTTCAAAAACTACCATGCACGTATTCACATCAAAGGTTTACCCAAAACCTAAGCTAGCATGCTTCAAATCCTCATGATTAAACCCCTACTCAAACAAAACAGGGCAGTTTCCCTGCCCAGATGTTCGAGGACCACTTTTCACAATTCAAAATCTAACATATAAAGCATGAGTTACTTACAAAACATGCTAGGGGCTTCATAAACATCACATGCAAGCACTCATAACAAGATTTCGTCGAACCTTAAACTAGCATGCCAAATCTGCTATAAAGAAAACATATGCTTAAAAACCGAAATCTGGGAAAAACATATGATTCTTCAACCACTTTTGCTCTTTGATTTTTGTCAAGAAAAGACAAGAAATTTCCGACCCTCCTTCCTACTAGCAGCTCAGTTTTCAGACGAAAAAGAGAGAAAAATGGAGTTCTTGAGGTGAGAGGAAAAAATGGTATAATGAGGTGGAAAGTATGTCATTGGCCAACCCATGCTGCAGAATTTCAGGGGAGGGGCGTGGGTTTGCATGCTGATAGGGGGGGGGGGGGGGTTGCATGTAGGTGGTCAAGTGGTGTTTAATTGTATCCCGGTATTTCGTACGATGTATAAAAATATCCCTCCTTGATATTTTATAATTTACCACATCAATACATCATCAAAAACCCTAGCATGCCTCCTAACCATCTCATCAAAATAAATATAACACCAACCACATACATTAATTCCCAACTTAATTACATGCTTTTACCACATAAAGCGTAACCCATAAACCAATTAAATCACCTCAATACATAATTATCAACACTTTGAAACATGTAACCACATAATCCTTTCGGGATATCACATGGAGTGTGAGGAGTTTATGTATATTTAGTTGATTTGTGTATGCTGGTTTATATTGATGGATATGAAACTGATGGTATCTATATTTTTTTTCAGTATTGATATTGGTGGTATGTTCCTCGTACGATGATGTCATGCCGAATTTTTAGGCCACATGTTAATAAATGTTAAACAAATTTTCGTTGTTTACGCTATAATTATCAATGGATTTGGATTGAGCCCTCACAGTATGATATCAGAGCATAACTGGGAATGCTCTTGAGTCGTATCTACACTTGACTAGGCACAAAAGTAAATTGTGCGCATGTGATTAAATTATCTGAAATTTTTTGTTCTTGTTTGATGGATATGAGTTTAAATTAACATGTGTTGTTTGTATATTTGATTTGAATTATGTTGTTGACACTTGATTTTGTAGATGTTTAGAAAAACAAGTGGTAGGGTAAGGGCAAGGCACCTGCTATTGAAGCTGAGGCTGCCAAATAGCACTAGTGTTAAGCGTGTGATTGATCAGTTTTTGAAGAATGTCCATGGATCTTGTCATGGCTCGATTTCAGAATTTGCATCCGCCCAAATTTCGTGGATTGGAGGGTTTTGCGTGAGCTGAATCGTGGTTGAAAGAGATTGAACATCTATACAGACTGAATGAGTATCCTGAATATCGTAAACTGCCACTTGATCTTACCAATTGAAGTATAGTGCACAATCTTGGTGGGAAGCCGCTGATATTGGATTGGTTTGAAGCTAGAGTTGAAGTATCCTGGATGTCTTCCAGGCTCAATTTCTGAAGCAGTATTCACCTCCATCCTATTATACTGCTCAAGAGAATGAATTTAATAATTTGTGACAGGAAAACATGACATTGAAAGAATATGCCTCAAAATTCTC
>CAJQUN010002302.1:0-29214 GCA_907163345.1 Haberlea rhodopensis | reverse complement strand
TCGCCGAAGGGCAGTGGCAAAACGCCGGCAGGCGATCGCCAGGTATGGCGCGACTCGATCGCCTCGAGGCAGAAAGATCAGGCGATCGATCGCTACATCGAAGCGATCGATCGCCTCGTTGTAGCGATCGATCGCCAACAGCAGAAAAATGGAAATGGATTTTTTTGACGAATTTTTGGTATTTGACTATTATTTGACTTCTAATATGGGGTTGTGTGATTGTGTAGAACCATCCCAGGTGGCGACGCAACCAAGGAAGTGAAGCCATATCAAATTCCACTTTTTGGAAAGGTACGTAAAGGACATACGGGCACCCAACGGTACATGTATCAATTATACTCATTGATTATGCATTGTGGATGCGAGTATATGTGGAAATGTGCAATGTGGATGCAAATACATGTTGAATTTATGCATGATGACTATATATGCATATGATGATTGTTGGTGCATACCCATGAGTCATGGTTATCCTTTGATGATTTTAATGCTTGCCGCTATTTGTTTGGTGCCGCTCATATGTGAAGTGGGGGTGGGAGCGCCGCATGTCACATTGAAGCGTGGTTGTCATATGAGGCGAGGAAAGAATATTTGCCGCTAAAATGTGAAGCGAGGGGTGGGAGCGCCGCATGTCCATTAAAACGAGGTTATTCTATGCCGTCTATATGTGAAGCGATGGGCATTAAAATACATTGTGATGAACGGACTAGGGATTGGTAATTGATGAATATGGAATGGTATTATGTCATGACATGTGTGAACCATTAAATAATCTATTTGATTATACTCATGAGTTATGGTACAGGGACAACCCAAAAGGAAGCGTTTAATGCATGGGAAAAAACAGGAAGTGTCTTATTATGATTTATGCATTTACGCCTTATATTCATATTGTGTTGGATATGAATAATTTTATGCTCATGTTTGGGGGTGTCTTTGTAGGTACATTTTGGCATGATAAGGGGGCTAAGGCGGGTCGATGCGGTGAGCTTGTGAAGAACACTTTTGATAGATGATGGACAAGATTATTTTGTATAGTGTCTACTCTATGAGTAGTGCAAAACTATAGTGAAAACATTCACATGTTTTGGGGATGTAATTAATCCACTTGAAAGTCCTTGATTTGGCATGTAAATTTTAAGGCTCATAGTCTCAACTCGATCATATTTACTCTGATAATGTACGTTAGCTCTAATTATGTCTTTAATTCTCATTTAAGGAACTAGGGTTCTTCTAAGTGGAGACCACAGACAATTCTGATTTTATCAACGACATTCTGAGGAAATTCTAATTGTATGAAAACGAGATGGACAAGGTTTATGCTGCATTTTTGTTCATTTAAAGAGTGAGTCATCTCTTTCTTGCCTAGTCTTTAGGCACGTATACAAGATGAAAAATTGACCATCAATATCACTTTCTATTATAATAATATATTCTCCAATATAATTACTAGTTAATATAAAAAGACAACACACTATTCATATTGGTATATTTATTTTGTTTTTCATCGAATCTATAAAATATTGTTTACCTCTTCTATAAAATATTGATTAACTCGGGCATTACACGATTTTTCCAATCAAGCAACTAGAGTTTTGGTCAAACTATAATTGGAGTTATTTAAACCAAACCAACTACTTAAGTTGTAATCAAGTCAAAAATTGAGTAGAGATAATATTAAAAGATAAGAGATAATATTGAGAAATATTATCACAATTTAAAATATATGATCGATTCTGAAAGATATGATTGAATCTCAGATGTAGTAAGATACTATGACTCTTGAGGTTAACACTTTATAAATATCAGAGTACCATTTTATGCCAAAACGACTTGAGAAAATCTCTCGCAATTCACACAATTTTCGAAAAACACACGCTGCACACACAAAAGGTGTGAAAATTTCAGTAAGGAAATGATAGAAAATTCACCGTTGTTTTTGCCACCCAAATTCATTGAAAACACGCAAGAATCGTTCTGATCTCTATAAGTGGGCTTTGTTATATATTCGTTTTGTTTTCTAAAAATCATATGTATATTTGAAACTTCAATTGATTATGTGAATTATGTTGAAACTAAGATTTTTCGATGAAAATTACTATTTTTTAAGCACACTAAATTTCAAAATCTGATTGGAATGAATCATTTATGGCCCTGATGCGGTGGAATTATAACCGTTATATGACCTGAGACTGTGGTTAACCGTTGTTCTGAGAAGTCCAGATCATTTATTCGTGGGTGAGCCGATGTTATGACCTTATCTCTAGGAGGGTTAAGTCTAGAGACTAATAACAGTACCAAAAAGAAATTAGAGGTATGAAAAATATTGCCGATATTATATGTTATGTTATGGCTCGATGGGAGCAATTATGATAAATTATGGCTCGATGGGAGCAATTATGATAAATTATGGCTCGATGTGAGCAATTGTGTTAAGATGTATTCATATAAGTTTATGTTCGATTATGATATATGTTTGGAAAAAAATTATGAATATGTATTATATTGTCACATTGATTGGCCCCACTGGCTGAAATGTTTTTCCAAACACTCACCACTTACATCCATTTCCCAGATAAAAGCGAATAAGAAATCGAAGATGAAGATAAAATCAGTTTTGGAGATAATGATTTAGTTGATGTTTTCAAGATTCCGCTGCCATTGATTCATTGAAGCTTCCGCTGATATTGTATTTATAGAATAATAGACCGATTTTCGTAGAATTCTGTATTACGAGGCTTGTTGATTTTGAATTGTATTTAGAATAAATGCCGGTGTTATCGACCCCTATCTCGGGGCGTGACAATTTAGCGGTATCAGAGCTAGGTTCCGTAATCCCGCTGGGAAAAGACTTCTAGTTGAAATATAACACTAGATTATAAAACACATCTAGACCTTTGGGATGTCTGCTGCTCCGCTATATAAGTTGCTCCATTCTTCCAGCATCCGAAAATTCATTCATGCATTCGGTTTGAGAGTGCTGCACACTATAAGTGTTCGAAAGAGTCTGCTCGAAATTCTATTTTTTCCTAACAGTAATGATTGGGCTTTGTACCTTTGAACCCACTTGTCCAGGGTCAGAAGCTTAAATCTTAGTACGCGAATTAGAAAATCTTAATTCGTCTTAAAACGACACATGCACACTCAGTTCGTCAGTTCGCGACCGGAGCGCAGTGCGTGGAGAGGGACATGAGGATTATGTGACTTGGCTAACAATTGGTTATTGAAAAAAAAAAAAAAAAGGAAGCAAGGAACAATAACCAAAAGAAACTAACCTCTGAGCAAATGCAAGAAGTGACTGGTGCCAGATAACTAGCATTATTCTGGAGTCCTCATAAAATTTCATAAATGAGCGACTAAAGCATCAAGTACACGATATGGCAACGCATATTTCTTCTCAATTAGTAACTTCATGAAATAACTGCAATAAAAATAAATGTGAAAATCGTCAACATAAACTTGATTGTAAGCTCTCGCAAAACATTGTGGCAAGTCAAGCATCTCAAGAGCATAATGTGAAACGGAATGAGCCATCAATACTATCAAGATCTGCAGATGAAGTAGTCCATGTGGTGTGATGAAACTCAGGAGTCATTGCACAAATATAAATACCTTATCGTTACACAGTTTTCCGTCTCTGCAAGTTTCAATAATGCAACACTTTAAAATTAAACATGATGCATCACAATTCGTGAGTAAGCAAAATCTGGAGATGATATCTAAGTGTGAGAAAAACCAACAAAATCCGAAAAAGAAAATGAAAAACAAACGCCTTTGCAACAAATAGCATGTTTGTATGTCAAGCTTCGTCAAATGTTCACGAGCTATTTAAAATTGGCAGTTAAGCATTTGAAACTTTTCAAGCTTTCTGTTTGAGGCATTCCCACCAAGATCCATTCAGGCACTCGTTAATCTTGGAGAGGTGCCCAAATTAACAATTTTCAGGGGATGAAGACATTAAACGAGATATAAAAGGGATTAGGAATGGAAATATGACTTTAGTGTGAAAGTAAGTACAGCTATTCTTCCAATAATACCTGCGGTTATCGTGAAATCATGTATGGCATCCAGAGTAGCATCGACACGTTTGCTCGGCATAGTTCAAATCTCATCCTACTAATTCTCGCTTTAAATTTCTCGGCATCATCTCACAAACGCCGCCTGCACGTAATCTCAGCTAAAAAACATCCCTTTGACCCGTCTAAAGTTAGCTGAATGTAATAAATAAAAGTCCCAATAATTTTGTTTAATTTGTTAATGAAAACAAAATTTGATAAGTTAATTTTAAATAGTCAATTGGTTAAAGAAATCTCACATTGGAATTTTGAGACACTTAAAGTTGTTTATGTTGATAAACAAATCAATAGAGTGTAGTTAAATAGAAAAGATGGGTACCCTCGCGCAATGTATGTCCATCCACGCCGCGCGCGTGTCGCTACCGCGAAGGCATCCCTATCTTTTACTACTCGGATTTCTGAAATTACTTTTAACCTACCTGACTTTTCACATTCTGTTGAGTATTAAGTTTAAACTTTTCATCTCCTGCATAATTGATATCGGATTTAAGTGTAATACTTAAATCCGTATTAAGTGTGAGACTTAATATCTGATGTTGAGTGTTGAGACTTTTCATCTACCCCACTAAACATTACACTTAATTTCTGAGACCTTTGGGATGTCTGCTGATCATCTATATAAACGGCTACAGCTCTATTGTTTCATTAATCCGAAATCATTCTTCATTAATTCATTTCATATTGTTTGAGAGTGTTGCACACTACTAGAGCTCAAAAGAGGCTGCTCGAAATTCCGTTTCAATCCGAGCAGATGTGATTGAGCGTTGTACCTTGGAACTCACTTGTCCAGGAGGCCAGAAGCTTAGGCGGGTAAATTTGAGTTTACGGACACACGGCTTGCTGTGGCCTCGTTCAGAATAATTTCTAGTTTCTTGATGTGCTTTTACAGCTTATAAATTGTTACTGTAAATTCTACTGTTTATGTATTTCAGTGTTATTTATATCTTCAATCAGCGATTGTTTAAATTGATTCAATCCACAAATTTATATAAACAGTTCCAACAATGCATTATTGCAGCGGCGAAGTGGTGTTGTTCCTTCTCAATGGAGAGACACATCTTGGACCCAACTGCTGCATTGCTATGAGAATTATTCAGCGCCAGAGTTGGCCTTACATGCTGGGGTCGCTCGGGATCAGTACTGACTACCAAGGAAAGTGAGATTTTGCGTGGTTATTTCTATGCTACTGTTGCCGACGGCAATGTAAGTGGCTCCACGCCAACCCACCGCCACCGAGTTCTGAAATTGCTGCCACCTCCCACGTTTAGTATCTAAATTACAAGAAATATTTGTACACTAACTCAATATTTAAACCTAATACCTTTTAAATTAAAAAAAATTACATAAACTAGTAAACCAACTATTTTAGATTAATCATAGTAAATTATTCATAAGTAAGGTCCAAACCAGGTCCATACAAATATTTTCGAACAGTGAACGGCCTATGTTTAGTTCACTTTCATTAATAATATATGAGTAAAAGTAGTTATTTTTGCACGTCTCAAGTTTGTGACCTGCAATTGTTGTTATTGATCGATAATTTTATACTTGAAAATATTTACCTAAATATTTTAATGATGAACAATGCTCTGGTATATTTTAAAGAAATAAATTTGATATTCTTAAAAAACTAAATATAAAATCGAATATTTTTAATTACAATTTGGCATCACCTTAACAGCTTAACTATTGGCAGTTGGTTTTTTTTTTTTTTATTATTAGGGAGAGAGGATTTTTAACTTGTAGTTTCAAGACTCTAAACTGAGTTTATATCCAAATAGACAAAGTGAAAACCAAAGCGGAAAGCCGCTGTTGTAAGCAGTTCGTTTGTTGGTAGAATACCACGATGTTTAATGTAATGACTGACACGACATTAAATTAGTGTTGCAACTTGTGGAATCATTTGATTTCGCTCAAATTAATTTCATTTTTCAAGTGGTTAAAAAATTCTAAATTCTAAGTGGTCGGTTGGTATTGGATAAAAATAAATTTAAATAATTGAAAATGTTATTATAATTACAACGAAGTATTTTATTTTTCATAATTTTAAAATTATTATAATTTGAGTGCATCTTCTAATCCTGAAGGTAATGGTTAAGCAAAGTCAAATCCTTCCTTAAAACGAGGATCCATATTGGTTTACTCCCACATGCAACCAACTATATGTCAACTTTTCAGTAAAATCCCCCCGTAACCGAGTCAACAAATGTTTCACTAATAGATATCCATAAATTCTGATCCGCCATTAGCAATAAAGAATGCGCTAAACTATTTGAAGGAGTAGAAAATATGATCGTTAAGAAATTACAGCCTTCGAAATAGGAATCTAAAAGGGGATATCTATTTATCGCAATTTATACTAAAAATATATTGTATAGAATTTCAAATAAAATATGAAAGAAACTAGTTATAATTTTTTTAAACAATAACTATATTATAATAAATACGATATTGTAAAAGGGATAGGTCTAGTTTGTATATGTGATTAGAGTATTTACCATAAATGCCGTATATTACGTAAAGAAAAGGTTCCAAAATTGTTGGTGAAATGATGATTACATAGGTTTTTGCAAGGCAACATATATACTGTAATAAACCTTAACTACATTTCTTGATTTTATGATAGTCTACATGAGAATAATGACTGTCATTCGAATTTAATCTGTATTTTGACGCTTTAATTCTCATCAAACAAGCGAGCTTCTTCCAGATGCAGCGCCGCCATCTAGGCGACGAAATTCCACCTACATAGGCCCTGTTCTTACTCCGTTTCACGGCCAGTCCACGTACCTCCGGCGGCCGGTAATTCCGGATCAGCGGCCATAATACCGTTAAAAAATGGGTGCCGTTTGACGTCCGTCGAACCCCTGGCACATCCCAATCTCTTCCGGGGGTCCTTCACCAGTAATTTCTCAATCAAATCTCTAGCCTCCGCCATTCCCGACTCCTCCCTCTCCTCTTCCGCCGCCCGAAACTTCACCCCTCTGATGGATGCTATATTGCGTAGGGTGGATTCCTTGCTCCCACCTTTGAACGGCGTCGTGCCGTAAAGTAGTTCGTATATCAAGATCCCAAACGCCCACCAGTCAACTCCGTTTCCATGGCCGCTGCCGCTTACTAACTCCGGGGATAAGTATTCGTGAGTCCCGACGCACGATCTTGAAAATGCTGCAGTTGGCTCCGCCACAAATTCTGTCACCCGTTCCACACGCTGCCGTTGGATGAAACAAGAAGAGGACCGAGCCTTGATTTGTGTCCGATTCTCCAATCTTGGCGCAACATCTGCGTGGAAACACAGATCAAAATCTGATAGCATGATATGACCATCTTCACGGATCAATATATTTCCGGTTTGAGATCCCGGTACACAATGCCACGCGAATGTAGATACTCTAGAGCCAAGAGAACTTCAGCAGCGAAGAACCTGACAGCCTGAACAGGCAAACGATTCATGGGTTGCTTTCGGAGCAAGCCATGGAGGTCGCCATGGGGGCAGAAATCCATCAAAAGACAAGTGTAATGAGACACTTCTAAGTGAGCGTACAGCGTCGGAAGAAAAGGGTGGTCAAGAGGAGAGGATTTTCGCTTCCGTCTGCACCTGGGACAGTTCTTAGAAGTCAAGGAATCCCGGTCGACGACTTTAAGGGCGAAGTTGGCGTGATCATTGTCTCGTAGGTGGCAGAGGAAAACGCGACCAAGATTCCCTGATCCAACCAGGCGCAGGAGCTTGAGGTGGCTTACATGGAGAGCGCCGTCGTGTGACAATGTGGTGGCAGCCTTGATAGCGGCCCAGTTTGGATTTTCGTGGCGGCTGTGTGGACGGTGGTTGGTGTTTGGGACTGCTGTGGAGGAAGAAGTACTATTGATGGAGGTGGTGGAGAGACGCGACTCGTTGAAGCTGAGGGTTAGGCTGCTGCGAGCTAAGCTACTCCGGGCACTTATGGTGGTGGCGGTGGTGACGGAGGTGAAGCTCAGATCAAGCTCGGAGTCCGCTAAATAGGAATAGCAAAGGGAGTCGTCTTGCTCCATTTTCTGGTTATTTCAGTTGTGTGCATTGTGAATGCTGTATGCTTATATATAGAGACTACGGGATGATAATATATTTACTCGGGTGGACTCATACATTAACACATATTCAAATATATACCTACATATAAAATATTGATATTTTTTCTGCTGCGTGTTATATATATTGATATATAAATGCATCCTGTACATTGAAGAATTTCCGATGATATCGGGGGGACATGAAATTAATTTAGTAACGTGTTTGGTCGAAACGATTAAAAAAATAGGGTTATAGAATCACTATTAAATTCATAGAATTTAATAATTGGAAATTTATACTTACTTTTAGCTGTTATCCGAGGAAGGTAGAAAACTAGTGAGTAAATTAAAATTTGGTCCTAGCTGTTAAGTAAAATTTAATCATGTTGATTGTTGAACAAATCTAATCTTATTGATGTACTAATCTATATTTTAACTAAGCAACCGTAACAACTGAAACTCCAAAGTCAATTATTAACTAAAAATAGCCATTTTATATATATATAAAAATAAATAATAATTGTTTAGTGAAAAAATAAGATTTTTTATGTGAAAATCCACGGAAAAAATTGGCAGATAAAAGCTCTAATGAATTATTTTTACATATTATATTTCTTCCTCACTCACTAATAAATTAATAGTTGAGGAATTCTCACGAGTTTATTTTGTCGGTAAAATTTCAATTATAATACATTAACAATTAGAGAGATGTAAAAGGTAAATTAGGCATTTTATTACTCTTTAAATTTACCCCATTGCTTCCATATCAAACTAGCCACTGCGAGCAGTGGCGGACGTACTCAATTGCATTGCAAGAGAAGGTAAGTGACCCTTACCTCTAAAAAAATGTAGTTTATCATTTAAAAAATAATATTTTACGCCTCTTAAATTATATTTTAACACACACAATTGTTTTGGCCTAAACTTTTATTTTGAAATATTTTTACCCCTCTTCCCAAAAATGATGCTTCCGACACTAACTACGAGGTTGGTTTGATGTTACTGCCTTAAAGACATATAAAACATTGGATATTATCCCCGTAAAAAAATTATCCTCAAGGGTAACAAACAATCAAGCGGACTGCCGACATAAATATATTAAGGATCATAGTGGGTCCCCAATGTACATTACTTGATCAATATCTCTATGTTATCCTTACTGACAAAAAACAAAGATAATTTTCTGTGTCTTTTCATGTAATTTTAAATTTTTATCGAGACTATAGTCTAGTGTTTGATTTAAGATATAAATGAATTGCTGGATTTTATTGAAAACGGGTGGTGCATGGCAATTGCATTGATATAATTCCAAAGTATTAACTTATCCCTCGTCTCCCTTCTTAATCTACACAATTTTTTTTTTTTTGGAAAAGATGCAATGTTTAATATTCCCAATTTAATAAGTGGAATATGAATTCTTAAAAAAAAATCAAAAATACGATAAATTATATATAGACTCTCTTTAATTTGAATAATTATGAATTTCTCCCTCTAATTTAATAAATATGTATACCTCTCATGCTTTCTCCCCATCCGTTACAAACTAAATATTGTGAATTCATAATATAACTATTTTACAGGGATCCATCCGTTATTGTTCAAATTAGATGTTGGATGTCGTAATAAAACTATTTCACTTAGGAGATAACCCTAATTTTTCTCTTCAAAATAACATAACCAACATTTAGCCACCGAAAAGTCTCTCCAAATCTGGGAAGCAAACTTCGTTCTTCATTTGTTACGATTTAACCTTCGATATTTGATTTGTTTTCTTTGTATTATTTCTAAAATAATATTTAATTGTTTTAATCATTGTGATATATAAATTTAATTCTCTCCACATTTATTATGATTATAAATATATTTCAATAGTTATATTTACGTTCTCAACTAGTCTTTTGAGAGACCTGTCAAATGTTTCTATGTTTCTGGCCATCTGAACCTTACATATACATCAATATAAAAAAGATAAACTAAATCAGATATATCGACTAAAATTAATCAAACCATAAATGTGAAGCACATACCCATCAATTTCCCACTTCCCTTATAGTCCTTCGAGTTTGAATGGTCAAGTCTAAATGTTTGGATATTGGCAAAAAAACAAAATAAAGATTGACAGCCATCTTGACTTTGACTGGGACCCATGTGCAAAGTTATTGCAAATGAATTGTTGCTCCCAGTTTTTCAATAATTTACTCATGGATAAAACTATTTATAATTATATATATAAGTATTTCCCCCAAATAATTTACCAGTAATGTCCATACCAATGGAGTTAATGCGTAATAAATTTATGCCCATAATAAAAACTTAAAAAAATAGAACCCAATCATAAGACTGCCATAGGCACATGATATTGGGCTCAAGTTTACTTCTTAATACTTTTTTTTTTTTTTTTTATGTTTGTAGTTTATGTGGAATTCCAACCTATATTTAGCGAAGATTCATTCCGGTGTGTGGGACCCAAATATTTTTGTGAGCGGCCACACCAATATTGGTCATTGATCTGTCCTTATGGTATTCTAAATCAGGGTCAAAATTCCCATAGAATACGATTATTCAAAAAAAATATTTTTCATCACATTAACCTTTCATAACTTTAGCTCAAATCTCTTTATTCTTTTCTTAGGCCTTTCTTTTAATATATTTATAGAGAGAGCAGGGGCGGAGCCACCCAGCCCCTGGGTGGGGCTTCAGCCCAAGGCATTTTTTTTTTAAAATATAGTAGTTGAAAATTTTAAATTCTAATGCTTTAGCCTTACCTAAAATGATGTTAGGGATTTTGTATTCTCTTTAGACCAGCCTCAGGTGATTTAAGATCCTGACTCCGCCCCTGAGAGAGAGAGAGAGGGGAGCATGACTTCATATACTGTGTTTAGTTAATACCTTAAATACGATGAACTTGAGATATGAATATAATCATAAGTTCCAAATACAATGTTGTAACTTGTAATAGAATGAATCATCGTTCCTTTAGCAGAATTTTATGAAATCTGAACTGGCACAATTAATAATCAAACTAGCTATTTTGTTGCACAAAAAGAATATCCATGCCAATGTTTCATTCAAAGATATCCTCTGAAAAAGATTTCAAATTAATTTTGTAGGCCCTTAACTTAATTGAAGCAACAATACATGTGGAGTAGTACATATTAATTTCCTAGTCCTAACATAGCACAATGTTTCAACTTTGAACTTGGTTGATTATAGAAAGAGACACGTGATGTTGTTTGTTCAAACGGGCCAGAAGAGCCCATTCACGGCCCATACAATTTCATATTTTTGTTGCTGTTTTATTACACCTGGTACTATAGGTTTATTTACGGTTATTGTACAGTTATTATCAAGAAAAAGATGGATTATATTATCAAGAAATATGGATTTCAAAACAAGATGCCAAATAGTTCAAGTACTAATTATATAAATATAGTCATTGTAATCACAAATTGAGATTTTAAGATGAGCTGCCACATCAGCTCATTGTTGTTGGCGGCTACAATTTCCGAGAGGTCCTATGGTTTATATATTTTACAAATATACTTCCATTTCATTACATAACTGATCTAGAGCCACTCACCGTTCTTGTTCGGAAATTACTTGATTTAAGGTAAATATTTTGATAGAGACTCGTTGTTACATCATGTGACTAATATTGGGTGTCTAAATATTTGAATATTTCAAAAGAAAATTACATAAACTCCTCGGGTTATTAAATAAATTTACATCTTTGGGGAAATTCTTGTATGAACCGGATCCTGTCATACATCATGTGTGTGGTAGGACCTGATCCATACAAGAATTTTCGGGTTAGCTCCAAACATTAAAAAATTAGAGATTAAAATCAGATCTTGAAACCTTAATCCCCACATAGAAAGCGGTGATTCCAAACTTTGGAGTATTATAACTTAAAATCTGGACTTAATACATTAGCTAATATAATAAGCCAAGTAAGGTACAATGATTAATTTGATTGGGAAACATCCACCATTTCCAGTTTTGTCTGTAGATGCATTGTATCATTCTTAATTGGCTTAGACTGAATTCAAATTACAATATAAAAATCTCAAATCAATTAATTCTGACCATTAATTGTTACTTAAATCTTGCAACTTGTCCCTCTACTTCTCCACATTGTCACATGCATAAACCCTCATAGTTCCTCTAATTATTATTATTATTACATTTAGTTTTATTAACTTGCACTATTTTATGTATTTTTCTTAAAAAACTTCAAAGTTTTAGAAAGTATGAACGATATTTTTGAACTCATCAAATATAAATTACAATATTTGATCCGAATGTTTTCATTTGATGTTGTCCTCAATGACAGTACCCTTGAGGACACCCACAACATAAGCAAAATTCACAGTCGCACGTGGCATGTGGTGAAGGGCACAGAGCCCCTCTCTTCAAGCCAAAGAAGTAATTTATGTAATATTTTTTAAAAAAAATTTCAAGTTTTGTCTTCAAATCATCCCTGGGATTGAATTATTGTGATAGTAATTATGTGACTTTCATGATCCCACTACGTAAGATGCTCAATTGGTTAATTAATAATGCGACAATGATATGTTAATGAAGAAGGAGATACTGTTGAGTGTGGCCATTGTCTGCTGACCCACAATATTGAGCAGCATCAAAATGTCTGCAGATAAGCTCTGATTACCAGCAAATGCTAATAATCAAAGATTAACAATTAGTTTTTTTTTGGTTCTTACAAGACCAAATAATATGGAGGCATTTGGTGGTAGTTCCATCGAACTCAATTTAAAAATTATTCTGATAATTACCATTAGAAATTGATTTTGAGAGTGTGTTTGGATGTTATTTTTAACAGTACGAAGATCATAAAACCATATCATAAATAAAAGAGTTAAGAGGCGGATTACCCCTTATGGTTTTGCAAATATGCAGGTTACCCTCATGTGGTTTGAAAATATGTATTTTACCTCATTGTGGTTTGAAAATAGACAGATTACTCACATGTGGTTTGAAAATAGGCATTTTACTCCCTTGTAGTTTGAATATATGCACTTTACTATCTTGTAGTTTGTGAATAGGTGTAAAATCAACATGAATTATATCCCATTTTGGTGGATCGAGGATAATTAGCCTTGGATCGACAATTGTTGTTTCTTGTTTATGTTTATTCATTGTGTATATCGTACATCAACATATATTATATTATAATAACACTAATTACAAACAGAGTCGACCAAATGTCAATAGACATGAGTAAACAAACAAAAGACAACAAGAAATACAGATACCACGCTTGGACAATAGCTAAGATACTTCGAGTAATAATCGTACTGCAACGTGTAATGGTAAAATGGATCACAACAGAAACACAATAACCTGACCCATCCAACAGAGTCAAAACCACGCCGTACTATGTTGAGATATATATCTTTTATTTATTCTTTGCACACAATGTTTTATATTTCATTTTTGCACAATGTAATCATATTTTATAAGTAACTTCGTCATGACAAATCTTAAACCCGGGTAAATGATGATGGTTGTGTTAAATAGCCCGCCAAAGTAAACATTTGACAAATTCTTATGTATGGATCGGGATGATCTTTATAATCGACATCCTTTAGTGGGAAAAAAAGACTTGATTGATTGACTATCATATTTTACATGTACAGCTCATTTAAATACCCAATACCAAGAACATTAACTCAACACTTTTGAGATTTCTGTTGTACTTCTGAGAATAATATTACAAGTATACATCGCTGAAAACAATTTGATCGCACATCTAATCCATTCATCATTTCCGCTGTATATGTTACATTTGTGATTACCATTGAATTATGCAAACTCAACACAAATGCTTTCAACAATATGGAGCTCGATTCCTAATATATTCAACTATTTACAAAGAAATAGCTTACACGAAAAGGCCGAATCTCCACACTTTCCATCTGTCTGCAGCATCACAACGGTTTGTATCAGAATGCGGCCTCAAAGAATATCTGCAACCATTTCGCCCTCACAGTTGTTTACCTACTTCTTCAAATGCAGCTGACATTGTGGCAGATGCCTCTTCGAGTGTTCTTTTCTTTTGCATGGTGCTAAATGCCTCGATAATATCCCCTTCCTCCCAATCATCGAAGTCATCACTTCCAATACCACATTCAAGTCCAGTATTTACCTGTCAGGACGTAAAGGGGATGACCCACGAAAAAAACGTGTCGCGTTAGCATCGTTAGATGAAAAAATTGGTAGAAGAATCAAGCAAAACTAACCTCTTTGACTATCTCCTTGACCCGCCTCAAGGAACCTAGGGTGCCAACATGAACAACTTTGCCTTTTCTTAGTACACGAATCCCACAATCTTTCACTAGTTTTCCCTCCGTCACCATGCATCCAGCAACGCGGCCACTGCCGCTACTAAATACTTGCCTTAGTTCTGCTGAACCAATCGGTATTTGCTCCTACGTACAAAAAAAATGACACGTTACTGCTAATCGATAACACTGATAGCGCAAAATATAGGGATTTTTTGACAAAATTTTCACGAGAGATGCATCAGGAGCCACCAACGAGATATTCATGATTTAAACCATCAAGATCTAGCTACATATGACATTTTAGCATGAACTGAGGATCTTCCTAATGCTATTTCTAAAAGATTAGGCAAGTTCATAGATATGATCTTGCTTTTTCCGATATTTTTACTTTAAACGAGTTCCAGTCTTGCATGGACATCGCTAATCCAGGAAATGTTCCACAAATTGATTAAATAAAAAACGGAAACTCAAAATCTGTGTTTGTCACTCTCGAATAAAGTGCTATCTGCACTTGAAATCAGATCAACCACCAAACAACTCCACGGATCCACTAATAATCAGATATATACAATTTTTAACCCAGGATATTATTTTGAAAATAAAACTCTGATAATCTAAAAGAAAAGTATAAAAGGATCTAAACATATGCTTACCTCAACAAGATCCAGAAGCCCCTCCATTGCATTCCGCACGTCATCAATAAGTTCATATATGACTTTATAATGCCGAATTTCAACATTTTTGTTATCTGCGTAACTCTTGACTGAACCAGGTGTTTTGACATTAAAGCCAAAAATAATAGCTTTACTTGCAACCGCCAAATCAACATCACTGGCGTTCACATCACCAGCAGCTTGGAGCAGGAACTTCAAAGTGATGTTTTCTTGTGGAAGCACTTGCAGAGCTTGTCTTACGGCCTCAATGGATCCCTGCCAATATTAAAAAATATTAACCTTATACACATTATCTGTATCACACTTTACTCATAACAAAAACATCTCAATCCTTATATTTGTCATTCTATTGAGAAATTCGTGGAACTTCATCTACATTTGCTTTCTTTACATCGAGATTTGATGTCAACTGAAGGAACATGTGAGAATGCTATCATAGCTACAAAAAAATCTCTAGGTTGAGAGCACTTATGTTCAAGGAAATGATAAACACATCGGATGTTTAGCCCAAATTCTTTGCTAATTACAGAATATTTAATACTACCAATAGCAAGACAAACAGTTTGCCAGTCTAAAATAATTCGATTATAGGAATGTGCATGTATAAAAAATTGCAATATCTAATTTATAGTTCAAATCATATTGATAACCCCACCTGAACATCAACCTTCAATATTATATTGAGTTGGTGCAAATCTAGTCCAGCATTCTTCCCTGCTGAAACAGCAGATGCTAAAGAAGAAAGTGTAACCTTCCCATCTCCAGCTTTTTCTGTTATACGTTCATTTCGCAAATACTCTGCTCGCAACTCTGCCTTTTCTCGAGCAATATCAAGAGATGCAACGACCTCAAACTCATCACCAGCTAAAGGAACACTGCTCAATCCAAGAACCTGTCAAAGAATTAATACCAATAAATTCAGCGATGAAGCATAATGTAATAATAATATTTAAGTGGATTTTGAATTAAAAGTAACGCTTATGCTGCGAAATAAAATTGAAATAAAATATAGTGTCGAGGGATTGTATTGGAACATTTATAATCACTTTATTTGTATTTCCATAAAACAAATTTCTCATCCCTAAATAAATTCCCACGTACAATCATTTTTCCACTTCCCCAATCAAATTTTCACCCATTTCGCATTTCCCAACATAATCAATTGTCCAAACTAAACAATTTCATCATTCCCAGAAACCATCTATTATTATATTACATTAGAGATCAAAATATACTATTTTAACATTTTATTATAAATTCAACCATTTTTTACAAGTTTACCACCTACAATAATAACTTTATTTTCTCAAAATAAAAGAAAACATACATTTTATTTCAAAAAAACATTCTCCCAAAAAAAATCCATAAAAAACCCCCAAATAAAACAAACATTTTGGATTATTTTTAAGGAGAATGGAACATTTTTAAGAAAATGCTTACAAAATATGCAAAGCATCAAATGAAACTGCAAAATACACAAAAGACATGGGATTGAAGAGGGAGGTGGCATATTTGGGGTGTGTGGTGGAGGGGGTGGGTGGGGGGGGGGGGGGGGGGGTGATTTTAATAGATTAGTAGTTTAAAGAGCAAGTAAAATTTAGTGAATAGTACAAGAGACTAAAAGTAAATTACAACAAAATTCCTGTTCAACATAACGTTATAACATTTACAGGAATGAAAATCAAGTTAGTCGAACAACAATTCCAACATCCAAATTTGGTGCGTCAGCAAAGTTTCTAAAAATATCAACTTTTCCTATTCAAAATGTCAGCATGGACCAAAGAAAACCTCGAAAAATAAGATATTTATCATTTCTCACACAATATCTTTCATTATCGCAACAGCCATTCGAGCACATGAAATAAAGTACTAAACACTCGTCTTGTGATTACGGTAAAAGATCATATGCAGTGATCCCATTTAATAAATAAACAAAAATTATGACATCAAAAATAAACATAAAAACATACCTGTACTGGAATAGAAGGACCAGCTTCATCACAACCCTTTTCCCCTTATCATCAAATAGAGCCCGCACCTGAGATTTTCGAACAAGGAAATTTATCGAACAAAAAGTGGCAAACTAATAAAAAACAGTAAGGTTTCATGTGCAAACCTTTCCAAAAGCTTCGCCACAAACTACTGTATCTCCTCTTTTGAGTGTCCCATTCTGTACAATAAAGGTAGCCACAGGTCCCTTGGATTTATCAAGACCTGCTTCAATCACTGTTCCTTTAGCATTCCTATCTGGATTGGCCTTCAGGTCTTGCAACTTGACAGGAACATTATATCCAAAATTCAGAGCTATTAATATACAAGTATAAACAAATAACTCGAGATAAAATACAAACATTTTACATGCTTAATCATCAATACCCTCCAAGACCCAAGCATTAAAGTGAAGGAGAGTTTGAATACAAGGAATTGAATCACAAGTATGTTTGCCATCAACCATGATTATAAGCATCTTTACGGGTCTTCATTATAGAAGCATATGTCAAATTCATGGAACAAAAGGGTAAAAAAAACATGAAATTATGGAATGGTCACACATGCTGAGCAGCTAAGTGCTAATACCATCATAAGCAAAAAGAATAGAGTCTTAAGTACCTCAGCAACAAGCATGACAGTTTCCAGTAAATCGTCTACATTCTCTCCTTTAAGAGCACTTATCTGTTATGAACGATTGAGCAATAACTTAGCATCTATGCAATAAATTTTTTAAGGCTCACATATAACCCCAAGCCTCAATTTTGTCACCTTGACCATTGGAATGTCACCACCCCACTCTTCAGGCATCAAGCCAATAGAAGAAAGTTCTTGTAGAACTCGATCTGGATTAGCTCCATCCTTATCTATCTAGAATTAGGGGAAAAAGAAATCAAACTCTGCTGGAAACAAAAAAGTACAAAGGAAGCTTATAATGATCAATGAGCACTAGTACTTAAATACCTTATTTATAGCTATCACAATTGGCACCCCAGCCGCTTTGGCATGAGCAATAGCCTCACTTGTTTGAGGTCGGATTCCATCATCAGCTGCCACTACAATGATGGCAATATCTGTCACTCTCGCTCCACGAGCTCTCATTGCTCCAAATGCCTATGGAAATATATTTGACGAAAAAAATCAAATTAATGATGATTAAGCATGAATCCTCATTAAAGCGATCCAGTGGCAATCTTTTCGACGAATCTATCATATATTTAAAGAAAAGGAAAGGAAAACTGCAACCATATGAGCATAAGGCAGAAACAAGATTACCTCATGTCCAGGAGTATCAAGAAAAACACATAATTGCGGCTTGCCATCTATAGGTACTTGAACCTTATAAGCCCCAATTCCCTGTGTAATCCCACCAGCTTCGGATGCTACCACCTAAAATGTACAAGAGTTAGCACTGATTTTTCTAGCAACTGTATCTCATAAAAGTAGAGCATGTTCATAAACATGCATTAACTCCTCAGATATGACAGTGCATTGATGTCATACATAGACTTAAAAAAACTTGATGGCTCAAGCATACCTTACTCTTCCGTATGTAATCCAAAAGTGTTGTCTGCAAGAGAACAAACCCGTTAGATGGAGGTTGCATGTATCAAGCTACTGATTCAAATATCAAATAAACAGAGCGATGCTGTTCCTAACCTTTCCATGATCAACATGACCCATTATGGTCAAAACAGGAGGTCTATAAGTTAATTTGTCTATGTCATCTTCATCAAAAATCTCCTTCTTCTTTGCCATTTCTTCCACCCTAACAGGGATAGCATCAATGACTTCAACCTCATATTCTCTGCATATCATCTTCACCATATCTTTGCTCAGCTTCTGCACACCGTCAGGTTTAATTCCCTTGGAGTAGAAATACCCAAGAATTTCTCCTTCACTGATGGCCAGGTTGTAGGCCAATTCTTCAGTCAACATGCCATCTTCACCAACTTCCATCATTTCTACTTTAACAGGAGCAGCATCTTGGGCAGCTCGAAGTCTAGCAGCCTTTCGGCTTGCTTTACTCCATTTCTTCCTTTTCTCGAAGTGGCAGCCCCAGGAATGGAAACATCGAGTTCTGATGCATCCTCATCAAGAATTCCACTGTCATCAGCAACCATGCGTCTTCGAGGCCCTACAGACGTGCCACCTTTTTCCGAAATTCATCTTTAAACTTTCCAGGTACAGGGCTCTTCCCTGGCTTTGGGGGGGCTAAGACTGCTTGAGCAATCACAGGATCAACCACAGGTTTCTTAGACGCAAATTTGTCTATTAAAATTGGCTTGCGCTCTTTCTTCATGCCTGCATCAGTTTCATCAGAAACAGGAGACTTTGTAGCTGCATTAACATCCTTCAAGACAACAGGTTTTTTGAGAGAAGGCGGGGGAGCTGCAGAGGGTTTTGCTTGTAACTTTGGCTGAACTTTCTGAGGAGGCTGGGGGACCCTAGGTGGAGAAACATATTGAGATCCAGTCACCCCTCCACCTATTTTAGGTTCCTGTTCAGAGGTTCTTTCACAACTTTTTGCACATTAGTGACTGGATTACCCTTCCTCCAAACGCTCTTCACAGTCTTATACTTGATATTTGAATTTTCCATCTCATTAACCGGTTTGCCGTTTTTCTGCTTGGATATTTCATTCTTAGACTGATGTGTTTAACGACACATTCACCTTCTTCCCAGTCTCTAACTTTTCTGCCTTCTCCAACACCTCCCCTAGAGACTCGATCATCTTACTTCTCTCATTGTCATTCGCATTTTCATTGCCTAAACCTTCCCGGGGTCTAGGTTTATCCCAAGACATACTCGGAAGAGGTTCAATTTCCAATCCTGATTTCAAAACCGGCCTGGGGGGTGCCCTCAGAAATGTATCATTGACATTGTCTTTACCATCTCCATGCGTGGAATCAAGAGAGACCGAAGTACCTTGTTCCGCAATGTAATTAGTAGCTAAAGAATATCTATAAACACCAGCATACCTCCTTCTCTTGCCAATCCAAAACCTTCTACAACTACAAAGGTTCCTGTTAAAAGATACCCTCCTAACTAGAAAAACAGACCCATCAAAATTACCAAAAGAATTCATAGTTACGCTTCCAAAATTCGCCAGGGAAGCTAAAGAAGCCATTATCAAAACTTATGCACCATTAACCATCCAAGGGCAACCTTTTCTGTATCAATCAGCACCGGAAAAGAAGCCAATAACTTCTTCCAACACACTACAAACAGTGTAAAAAGATTCAAACTTTATATCAGGCCCCCACACTCCACTCTCTTTTATAATTCACCAATATTTTTTAACCCGGCAAAGAAAAGCCAGCAATCGGAAAAACCCAGTTTAGAAAGGTGTTAATTACATATGCAGAGCAAAAAATGATAGTATATACCTGCGAACTTTGGACTGAATAACTTCAAATGTTCGATTTTGCCAATAGTAATTTCACGAGAAAGGAAAATAGCAAGGGAATATAGATGGGTTGGGTTGTGCTTGTGTGGCTATTTCTTTGGCTGTCAATTGCTACAATTTGTGCGATAAGGCTTTGGCTGAGATTTCCAATTTTCGTTTTTCTTTCTCACATTTTTCATTCGAACATTCATTTTTTTAAAAAAATCTTTTTTCCCGACACACATTATTAGAAAAATACCACATATTTTTTCTCAGCCTCATACTCCCGACTGTACGTGTCTCGCTAGTCGCTACCTAGTCAAATGTGATATTCTTCGTTTTTGGATATGCTAGACTTCAATAACAAATGTTTGTGTGTGTATGAGAATACATAATGATCCTAAATGTGTCCATAGCAGTAATGGACAGAATATTGAATAAAGTGTAAAAAATTGAAATTAAAATTTGTGTGGTATTCTGTGAGCGATACTAAATGATGATGTAAGTCACCATGGGGTCATAAGATTATTGAAATAATGGGTGTGATCCAGATGTTATATCATAAGCCAATAATTCTTTAGCCTAGTGACAAGAGGGAGATCCAAAAACCCCTATTTTAGAGAAATCTTGGTACATCCCATGAATGTGGGCTTTGTTCTATTCTTTATATATTTGAGTAAAAGAAAATCAAGACAATCTCGCCCCATACCAAATAGTTTTGCAAAAGTTTGCAAACAAATTTAAAAGCCCACAAGGGAGATTCATGTAAAGTCTCTATCTAATGTCCAAACCTCTTACATCAACTTTACCAGGTCTAGGTGATCCTTCAACACATCCAACAGCGTAGCAGCAGGGGAAATACTTCTATGCACTCGATTTGAGCTATATTTATACATCAATTTAATATTAAAACACACAATCTTTTAAATATAATAATAATAAACTAATATACCAACTATTTGTGACAAATTATATTGAATTTGTTTATAAGTGAGACTCACACTGAGTTCATACAAGTATTTTTCACGTAACCATGATACTGAAATAACGGGTTGATTTGGGCCTTGACCCAAAAATAAACAGCCCAAAATATCTTTTTGGGTCTGGATCACTGTTCCTAAGAGCTTGACTGGTCATTATTACTAATCCACACGTTTATTTTTAAGTTTAACAAGGTATATATGTTTGTGTCTGACTAGTCATTGTGTGAAGACCCCGGCCCCTCATGACCGCCACCAGGTAAATCGAGGGATGCGCATAGATGACAGGTTTCTGAAGGAGTGGACCAACATGACCCGAACCCAGGACAAACCCCCACAATATTTCAGTGAAGAATTTGTCCACACGGGATTCGAACCTACGACTTCGGAGGAATCTTCTCACATCACCTCAGCATTTATCAGTCCGTTTATGTCACTGGGGCAATCAACACGTTTATTGATAGAACAATTGATTGATTTATCAAGATGTATTACCAAGAACAAATCCCATTGTTTCTTTAATTAAAATTCAAATATAAAATAAGGAGTAGTTTTAAAAATAACATTTGTTTAATCCGTATTTTAAAATTAAATATTTTTATATTATTTTTATTTTACAAAAACTTTTAAAATAAAAATAAAAAATATAAAAAATAGTTGGACCAAGATCATTTATCAAGCTATGCCATTAAATACACATCAATCTCATGACCCTCAGCTCTCGTTCTCTCTCTGGCTAAGTTGAAAAAGGCGTCGCACAACGTTTGAGAAGAGACAAACACTCACACACAGAGACATTATGAAGGACGAGGCTGTAAGCTCCACCGGAGACCCGCTGTTGCCTCCCAGATCTTCTCCTCCCCCGACTCCCACTCCCGCCGCCAGGTGAATTTACTTGACTGCCCTCGCCTCGCCCTATTGCTCCCAGTCTTTATCATGATTTCTGGGTTTCTTGCGAGAAGTTGCGAACGATTCATTATCTTTGCAGAAGGTACTTGTGTGGTCTGTTTAGATGTTTGTCAGTTCTTTTTTGAAGATTTGAGGATTTAGAGTATGGTGTTTTTGCTCCGGTGTGCAGTCGTCAGTTAATCTTTGAATTGAGTTGGCTATGGGGCATTTCTAAGTATATTTTTGCGTTTTGCCACAAAATGTTTTAGCTATTTTGTTTTCAATTATTCTGAATAATTAAAGTTACCATGAATTCCATTTGGTTGACTGTAAAAAGTTGTCGACTTGTGTTCAGGATCTCTTAAATTGGTAGCTTTTAATGTCCAAATGAGGCTTGATGTTAAATGCATATGTTGATGATTTCAAGTTTCATATTTCCTAATAGGATCAGGTGTTGCTTTGTTGTCATTATTGAGTTAAGCTTTATCTAAGGCAAACTTTGAAACTCATTCGGAGTGAGTTTCCAAAGTTTTCTTATAGTTTGTTGAGAAATTTTCTCCTCAATTATTATGTGTTTAGGTTAGTCTCTTAATAATACCAGGCGTGCTTGAGTGGTGGAGTGGGTCCTTTGCCTAAAGCACTCATCCATACATGGTAGCGAGATTGATGGTGTATACCGTGCATTAATTAAAAAGGAGGAGATGAAAGTTGGTTCTTTAGTCTGGTTTAGATTGAATGCGTGCAAGCTACTAGATTTTTGAAATTGATTATGGAAATTTCACCATTAACCAATATTTGTTTCTCCTCTTTTTGAGCAGTTCTGCAGGGGCGGCATCATCTCCTGCTGTTCCTACTAATGCTGGAAGCACATATTGGTTTGATCAAGGGCAGAATTCCAAAGGGGGTCCCTTTCTCGTGCAGGTTCGCAGCCGATGTACGCATCTTTGAGCACGAGTGCTGGTGGTTCTGCTCTGGGTTCGTCACAGCCTTCCTGCAGGCCCTGGGAAAGGGGTGATCTACTCAGGCGCCTGTCAACATTCAAACCGTCTAACTGGTTTGGAAAGCCTAAGGTTTGCACTTGATTAACCATCTTGTGGTTAGCGTATTAAAGAGTCTATTAGTCATACTTTCTTCGTGTAATCAAGTGACTGTGTTTTTCCTTTTCGCATAGTATTTCTTATTTGTGTTAGTGAAGATTGGAGGACCTAGAAATGTGCAGTATTGATTTGTACGTGATAAAACATAAAACTCTGATGGATGCTATGATACTTAGCTATAGAACAAAATAAATCGAATAAAGATCCCAACATAATCAGGATAATTGTAATTAATTATAACAAGTGAACACCTAGATTTTCCAACATTTCTGCTTATTTACATAATTACGCTGTCAAGGTGATGAATGTTTACCTTACAGATGAGTTGAACTCAGCACAATTGTGGTTTTCTTAGTATAATCAAGCGACTGTGTTTTTCCCTTCTCACTTAGTATTTATTATTCGTGTTTGTTAAATTTGATATTTACAAAAGTATATTGTTGATATTTGAATGATAAAAGAGACAAACTTTAATACCGGCTGTGATACTTGACTATAAACTGAAATAAATAAAGATCCTAACACGATTAGGATCGTTGTAATTAATTCTAAACAAGCTAATACAATAGATTTTCCAACATTTCTGCTTATCGACATTACTACGTTGTTGAGGTGATGATTGTGTACCTTCCAAATGAGTTGAACTCAGCACAATTTGGATCCAACCATGGGATCCATGGTAGCGAGTATAAAAAATCACCAATTATATGGCGGAAGGGTCCGAAAATATCGTTTCCTCTGCCTATTGTTTGATTTGTGTGAGTTGGAAACTATATGGTCTCAAAAAAAGAGATCAAAGTAGGGATAGATTCGTAGTTTTTGTCGCAGAATCTTGTGAGGATACTGGCTAGGGTGTGGAAAATTGAGTGATTCTATCTTGGCAATGAGGAACCATATACATTTCTTGTTGGCAATGAGGAAACCATATACATTTCTTGTTGGAACTGTTAGACTCAGACAACTATTACTTTGCGAGTAGGATGATCTACACATATAGTCCGCATGTGCCTGGGTTTGTGGTACGCAGAGATAATAATTTCTAGTGAACTTTGCAGATTAAAAATACAGGGACGTAAGGAAATTTGATATACCTCCATTTTTTTCCATTTTCATGTGGTCTTCTCCCTGTATAGTTTTCCTTTATGCTAGCCTAGCTTGGTGGTATTTGCTCAGTGATTCCATTTTTCTCCCTATCATTTTCTTTGTATCCATCTCGGCTCAGGCTGCTGGTTCACTGGCCTGCGCCCGAAGAGGCTGGGTGAATGCAGATGTTGATAAACTTGAATGTGAATCTTGTGGGTGCAATTTTAAGTATGTTTCATCAGCTACCGGGACTCCTTCTCAAGGTGATTCATGCTGTTAGTTTTCTTTGGTTTCTGTTGTTGGTAGTAGACCAGGTTCAAGTACATATTAAAGTCTAAGGATTCATCTGAGAAAGCTTTTCAACAATATAAATCGTAGAAGTTCTATTACTCATTAGGTATTGAATATATGTCTGCAAAGTCCAAGTACTCTGTATATATTGAAGATACATAAGTCTGCATTGTATACCCGCCCCCCAAAAAATAATAATAATAAGGAGAAAAAAAAAAAGGAAAAGGTGGAAAAGTATCTGATCAATGTGATATGTTGATTATTATGCAAGTTCTTAGTTAAAACTATTCTCATGGTTTTGGAAATCAGTTTTCTGGGTGACTGGAGCTAATCAGTCATTTTGGCTACTCTCTTAGATGTATAACTGACTCTCAGGGGTTCAAACCAGTCAAAGAGTCATCATGGAGGAAGCTCAATTGGGTGTACTTTGTCACTGAGGTAGATTGTCAAACTTTTATGGGCCTTCCTCAGTCTCCATCTTGCAGCTAGTAAGGTTCCCCTGGAACATGTATAACGCGCGTGATGGTTGGTACTGTGCTGCTGTAAATGATATTGGAGTCCTGGCATGCTGTATTCAAGTGAAAGATGGCTAAAAGTAAAACAGCTTATATTATAGTGAGACTACAAAAGAACTATGAGGATGAGGGACAGACTTTTATGTTATATCTTCCACCCAAGCTTTGTCATTATATGTTTTAGATTAATTAGGAATATTCTCATTCTGCATTGCTCGTTTATATTTCTAGCAATTCATCATCATCATTAGTAGGCTTTGGTGTGCCTTTTACCAGAAACAAGGTTGTTTTGTTACGGTTGATTACCCACTGCTCCACCTCATGATTTTGTCTCTGTGGTAGCTGATGATGCTGGGCAAGAATTTGCCAAGAGACTTGATGAAGGGCATAAAGTTACTTGTCCATGGATAGGAAACTCCTGTGCAGATAGTTTAGTGCAGTTCCCGCCAACTCCACCATCAGCACTTATTGGTGGTTACGAGGACCGATGTGATGGATTGCTCCAGTTTACCTCACTTCCTGTTGTGGCTGTATCTGCAATTGTGCAAATGCAGGCGTCAAGGGGCCCAGAGATTGATCGTCTATTGGCTCAGTCCCTGTTTTCAAGCAGTGAATCTGGAATTAAATTGGATATCTTGTTAGGAGCTGATAACTCCAGAGAAGATCTCTTCACATACTCTCGAGTAATTTAATGAATGGAGTTTTAGGGTTAATTTTGTTTTGAAGCTCTTCCTGACATATTGCCTTTGGTTGACGGTTATACTCATATTGTAGGCTCAGAAGCTGATAAGCTTGTGTGGATGGGAACCGAGGTGGCTTCCAAATGTTCAGGATTGTGAAGAAGATTCTGCTCAATCAGCTAGAAATGGATGTTCAATTGGCCCATCAAAATACCGTGGTCCTCCTCGTGATCCTGGCCGTGGAAAGAAAGCATTGTTTTCTTCCTCTAAAAAGGATAACACCATAAATGAAATTACTGTTAACAAGTCTAGAGGTGTATCAAGATCCCCTTTGTTGGATTGTAGCTTATGTGGTGCAACTGTGAGAATCTGGGGCTTCCTCACTGTCTCACGTCCTGCTTGTTATGGTCCTAATATCAGTGATATACCTGAAACCAGCAAGAAGATGACACTGACGCACGGAATAAGTGCGGCGAGTGGCATTAGTGGATGGGTTGCTGCAGATGGTACTGGAAAAGAGCATGCAGAGGACCCTGATGAAGCTGAAACTGATGAAGGAAAATCATTGTCAAATAATGGAGTAGATTTGAATCTCACTATATCAGCTGGGGTGTCATCTTCACTGTTGAACACGACCATTATGGCAGATCAATACCAAGATGTGCATATAGGCAGAGATTTATTGATCGGTCAGCCCTCTAGCAGTGAGGTTGGAGATCGTGCTGTCTCATATGAATCACATGGTCCTAATTCTCGCAAGCGGAACTTAGATGAAGGTGGAAGCACAGTTGACATTCAACCATTATTTACGCAACAGGCAGATAGCATCGAAGGAACTGTCATTGACCATGACGGTGATGAAGTTGATGATGGTAAACAGTACTCTGCTGGTCCTTCAAAGCGTTCTCGTGGCTCTGATATTATTGAGCCCAGCCTATCATCATACGCAAAAGTTTCTTCTGGTGTTGGTCCTAGCCAGTTGTTTGTTTTGATTTAGGTGATTATCCCCCTAAAGATGATTTTTTTGACCTTGGACACGATCAGTTAATTGGTAATCCATCCGCTAGAGGTTCAACACATGTTTCCTCTGTTATTGCAATGGACACTATTTATCACAGTGAAGATAACAATTCTATGGAAAGTGTTGGAAAACTTTCCAGGAGACTTTGATGATATACATTTGCCTTCTACATCTACGGTCAAGAACACACATCCCATTGAGACATCTGAATTGACTACAGCAATCAAGCGCAGCAGAGTACTTGCCCAGCAGCTGTTGTCAGAAGTGTTGGTGAAATGGGCATTAGTAGCACAAATGAAGATGAAGTCGTGAATGCAGATACTGCTACTGCACAAGGGAGAGATGGTCCCAGCCTTGGAATTAGTGGAGGAAGCGTTGGAATGGTGCTAGCCATGAAGCTGAAATTCACGGAACCGATGCTTCTGTCTATCGAACTGATAGTACTGTCGCTGATGTAGAACCTGTTACTGAAATAACAGATGTCCAGGGTCAGACAGGTGAATTTGCTCCAGATACTGGGGTAATGGGTGATTTGTACCCGAGGAAATGGATCGCGAGGATCCTCATGGTGATAGTCAGGATATGATGTATCGATCTATAGGGAGGGCAGATAGTGGCTCCAAAATAATTGGCTCGGCGAAAGCAGAATCTGTTGAGAGTGGTGAAAAGACCAGAAGCATGAGGGCCACTCCCATCAGAACAGTCCCCATCCTTCTGCTTCTTGCAATGCCATTTTATGTTCTGGCTTTGAAGCATCGAAGGAAGAAGTTACTCAGACTGCCAAGACAACTGAAGATGGTGGATATGTTGAATCAGGATATTTGGTTGCAAGTGGGACAGGTATGTTGTTAAGCTTTTGATGAATGAGCTTAGCGGCTGCCTGTGTAGTATATTATTGATCAGATACTTGTAGGCTGATATAGAATCCATTTTCTTCACAATTTAAGGCAGTCAGATATTTTTTTTTAAAAAAAACCGTGATTGCTGATGGTGAGTTCCACTTTCTGGATATTCTCTGCTCTATTTGTTGTATGATCCCAATCTTTTGCATCATGCTTGTAAATGGTTGCACTAAAGCCAATCCATGATATGCTTCAACTATCAGTATTTACTTTTTCTATTATCTTGCTAATTCTAGGAACCTTTTTGTTGGTTTAGTTTAACCTAGCAACGAACTGCTTTGTATTTGGATGGGTTGTTAGGGCCTCCCAATGGTGAAAGTAACTTTGATGAAGCCATTGAATTTGATCCAATTAAGCATCATAATTATTTCTGTCCTTGGGTGAACGGTAATGTTGCGGCGGCAGGGTGCGGTAGCAGCAGTGGCTCTAGTTTCAGTGCTGGTTCTTTAGCCCTGTGGTGGTGGCAGCTGACTTTAGATGCTTTGGATGCTTTTCAATCACAAGGACACATTCCGGCCCAAATGGTGGAGTCAGAATCAGCAGCTTCCATGTATAAGGTTTGTGTGATATCCTATTTTTCGTCTGCTTGCTGTTGCCCTTATATTTATACAACCTGTAAAAATTCTAGAAATTATATTATTATAGCTTCTATTTCTCAAATTGGTAGGATGCGGAAGTAGAAATTGCAAACACTATACTTATCTGGGGTATCTCACTTCATGTTATTTACTTTACGTCCTTCATTTGCCTGAGTTAGAGATTCAAGTTTTTGGCTTGTTAAAAGTGGGTTCTCCCTCTCAAAAAAAAAAAAAAAGTGGATTCTCAAAATTATATATACTCTTGAGCCTGTCTTGTCAAGGCATTCATTTATGTCATCATCGTCATATTCGAGGGAAACTACTTAAGCACGAGGCATGGCTTGCAGGATGAACATCTGACTCCTGGTCCAAAACTTGGCGTGCCAGTCTATCAGCAAGAACCGTGGCAAAAGATGAATTGGAAAGAAGATGCAAAACTTGGTAACATCCTCTTTACTAACGTAGTACTTATTTAAAAACGAACTTTCTTAAATTACCCACCAACCATCCATCATTTTGCATTGCAAGGTAACTAATGCCATGGTGGTAAATCAAATATTTGCTGTGCTTAATCCGTAAAGAAGCGTGACCGTAAGAATTTTTACGTGCTTGCAGTTTTTGATTCATCTGAGATCAATGGGAGCTTACCGTCTAGAAGTATATGTTGCTCTATCGTGGTTTTCTTTAGTCTAAACCAAGT
>CAJQUN010002301.1:0-29222 GCA_907163345.1 Haberlea rhodopensis | reverse complement strand
TATAATTGTATGCACAGTTGTATTACATGCACCAGGTTAATTAGATGCACAAGTTATGATTATGATGCACCAGTTATAATTGTATGCACCATTGTATTACTGCACCAGTGTAATACGATGCACCAGTTATGGTTATGATGCGCCAGTTATATTGTATGGACCCGTTATAATTACATACCTAGGTGTAATTACAATGCACCATTTATGATTATGATGCACCTGTTATAATGTGTCACCAGTTATAATACATGACCATGTTGTAATTACGATGCACACCGTTATAATTGTATGTACCATTATAATTACATGCACCAGTTATAATTTACATGCAACAGCTATAATTATATGGACCATTTATGATTAGATCCACCATTTATAAGTTACATGCACCAGTTACAATTAGATGCACCAGTTACAATTAGATGCACCAGTTATGATTTTCATGCACCAGTTTATAATTACATGCACCAGTGATAATTTACATGCACCAATTATAATTACACGCACCAGGTGTAATTGTGATGCCCAGTTATGATTTGACATGCACCATTACAATTAGATGCACCAGTTACAATTAGATGCACCAGTTATGACAGCACAAGTTGTAATTACATGCACCAGTTATATTACATGCATCTGTTCTGATTTCATGCACCACTTATAATTTTACATGCACCAATTACAATAGATGCACCAGTTATGATTTACATGCACGAGTTATAATACATGGACCAGTTAGATATGATGCATCAGTTACAATTAGATGCACCCAGTTATGATTTACATGCACCAGTTATAATTGCATGCACAAGTTATAATTACATGCACCATGTGTATGTTACGATGCCCAGTTATAATTTGCATGCACCCTTGTAATTTACATGCACCAGTTACAATTAGATGGCACCTGTTACAATAGATGCACCGGTTATGATTTACATGCACCAGTATAATACTGGACCAATTATGATTATTATGCGCACAGTTTTAATTTACATGCACCAGGTGTGCTTTTTTCAGTTGTATTTCATCCGTTATTTTACATAGGCTAAAGCTTCAGTTTATCATTTTGTAACAATCTTGCATCATGAATAATCATCTTCACCATCTTTACCATGTAATCTGTATTGTAGTCCATACTACAATGCTCACAGGCTGTCCTCTCATAATCTTTTCATATTCATGCAAACGAAGACGCCACATATCGACGGACCCAGGTTCTGGTGTGCAACTTCTATAGACGGCTCAATTCAAATGTTTTTCAATGGGACTGTATTGTATACCCTCTGATATGGGTCTCACTCTATGCATCGCTTCTTCGACATATTCTTTCTATAAATTGGGTATGAGTTCATATCTTTTGTCCACATACTTATAGTATTTTAGAAAATACTCTTAACTATAACGCAAATTACCAGATTTTGGCCTTCTCGAAGTAGTGACCGTTTTGTCTTCTCTGCGTGGCCTTATTGAATTGTAGTGTGTCCACTTCGATTCCTGCACGTCAAATACGAGCAATTTTCAATGGTAGCTTATCACCGATGGGTCCTCACGGCCGCATGCATTTATAGGAAAAATAAGGAATCTATGTTACATTGGCTTTGGGCAATCTTCTCATTTATTTGGTGTTTTGGTGTCTCTTGGCAAAACATCTCTCGGGATCTCCTGCAACGTATGTGTCAAGCAGCACGAATAATTTAATACACATGAATTTTATAGAAATTAATTAATATCTTGTGTTTTATTACCCAAACAAGCAACCCAAAACATATTAGACTCTTTTGCCCGTTTTCTCTTTTCTCATTTGCCAATCATAGGGATGCTCCAGCATCAATAATTTGAACGTAGTGATAAGACTTTGGCAATGAGTTAATTGAATATCAAGAAATAGAACAACATTTTTGATAAATCGTTTACATCATTAGGAACTGAAAGTCCGTTAAGTATGGCTCCAATATATTTAACGGGGTAATTATTTTTCTGCCATGTCGTCTCGCCAAATCACTCCCCTCCTGCACACAATGATAAATTGCAACATTTATTGGTTTCATCTAGTTGAATTAATTTACTGTTTAAAAATAAAACAAGTCATACCATTGTCCATGCTCCTTGTTGAATTTCATTAACCATTCTCGTTCTCCTTTTGTCAACCGTTTGAACATAGCATTTCGGGGTTTGAACTTGAAAGGCTCGTCCCCTTATTGTCTTTCCCACGTGTTGCAATTTCGAAATCATCATCGTCTTGCAATGCTATTATATCTTTACTTGCTTTTTTGGTTGATATTTTCTTTTTCAGTAAAGTCTTTTTGTTTTGACCTCCTGGCCCTTTTCAAGGCGTGGTGGGGTAAGTATGGTCGCTTTCTTTCTTGGTCATTCGGTCCCATCTATTCTTAATTCTTTTAACCATTGATGTTTGTGCCACATTTTCTTTCACGAGTTTCTCATATTCCTGGCTCAACATCATTGCAGCTGTTTTTATGCTGCTCAGGTCGTTGTCCACTGCTTCCTTATCCTGTTTTAACCTTTCAATTTGAGCATGTAGCTGTGCAACATGTTGTCAAGCTCATCCTTTTGTTTCACACACCTTCGTTATATCTGGCATGCATTTCTTCACTCTTCTTCCTTCAACATGATAATTGTCATTGCTTCTTCCAGCTGCGTTCTTATTTCTGCGTGGTCTAGCCACTGGACTTCGTGCTAGAAACAAATGAGTCAAATTTTTTGACTCATCTTCCCTTCTCAGAAGTTCATGCTTTGTTTCTTGGGATTGGTGTCCAATTTCTGCAGATTGTATAAAATCTGGAGTTTGATTGATTCCTTTGTTCTTCACATGTCGTATCCACATCTTCATGTATTCATCTCATTCTCCATCGGTAGCAAACAAAAAATCCTCACCATAGCTTCGTCAGCAACATTTAAAGAGTTGCGTCTCCATCTCGTTCTCAACAAACACTTCCACCAACTTATCCTCATTGGACATGTCAACATCATCGTATAAATGTTCGTCACGGAAATGTTCACAAAGATCAAGTAGTACCTCGGCAATTATTGCGTCTGGGAAATATGCCACTTCTTCTTCTTCATTTTCCCTTTTGTCAGCATTAAGATCTACAGCTCGTTGTTCTTGTCGTTCTGTCGTAGATGGTTTTTCATTTTGTTGTTCAAGGTATGGTGATTCATGATTCAAAAGATTATCTCGTTGCAGGAGTTCAGCTTCCTCAGTTGACAGTGATAAAAAGCTTTCCAATATCTGATGCACCAGTTATATTTTCGTGCACCAATTATAAATTTCATGCACCAGTTATATATCATGCAACAATTATCTTACATGCACCAATTATCATTTACATACACCTGTTATAATTTACACGCACCTGATGTAATTACATAATTACATGCACCAGTTATGATTTCATGCACCAATTATGATTTCATGCACCAGTTATGATTATGATGCACCAGCTATAATTGTATGCACCAGTTATAACTTTGATGCACCAGGTGTAATTACGATGCACTAGTTACAATTTGATGAACCAGTTAATTACATGCACCAGTTATAAGTTACATGCACCAGTTGTAATTACATGCACCAGTTATAATTTCATGCACCAAAAATGATGCATGCACCAGTTATGATCATGATGCACCAGTTATAATGCATGCACGAGTTATGATGCAAGCACCAATGATGATGCATAAACCAGTTATAATTTGACGCACCAGTTGTATTTCATGCACCAGTTACAATTGCATGCACCCACTACAATTGTATGCACCAGTTACAATTGCATGCACCTATTATAATTACATGCACCAAGTTTAACTTTCATTATAATTTCATTCATGCACACGTGTACAAGTTATTTCACGTTTTATTAAGAGCCCCACTTACGCATTCACAGTTTAGATCCTTCAATTCAATCGAGCCTAGCTTTTTGTACAAATCTACGAGATTCCATTTCATGAACCTGGGGAACAGATTCGCATCCACAGGATCAAAAATCTTCGTTCTCTCTCGTATAGACAATACTACAAAAAGTGTTAATCAATGTTATTAACAAACCAGGGGCAATAATTGCAACAAAAATTTTTTTACGCAACGTACCGGTATCAACAGAACACACCCAGAATATTTTCATTGTTTGACTCTAATAGGCTGCTCAACAAATTTTTTAAATGTGTTCCGACCTATTGAGGGTGCATATTCTGTCCAGACCATCCACAAGTGTCGTATAACCCCATTCATCAGTTTGAAGATTTTGTAGCAATGAAGAATATTGCAAGTATGTACAAAACAACCAACTGAGCAACATCATTGACATATGTAATATCCCGATTTCCCATCTTAGAATCAATTTCCTGTAGATTGAGCTCTTACTCATTCTGAAATCTTGTTCTGTCTCTTTCTCGGGGAAACATCTAGATAGGAATGTTGTACATGGGTAATCTACCATCTGCGTGTCAATGTCCTCGTTGATATCTCTTATTCCAAAAATCATCTGAACATCACTGGTAGTAATGGATCATTGGTAGTAATGGTCATGATATGATCCCCAAGATGGAATCCTTTAGATTCCTCGTGGAAACAAGCTATATTTTCCCTGATTGCCACATCACGTTTCTTGCAATGATTTAATACCACCCTGTTGGCTTGAATTGCATTAACCATATGCCAAAATGGTGTACACTGTAACACTTGCAAATGTTCATCTCCAAGTCACTTTTTTCAGATCACTCACTACTGTCTGTAGGTTAGATCTGTATAATGAAGACTTACGCGATATTTTGCTATTTTCTTCATCGGTTGACGAGGACTAAGTGCCGTTGTCATGAAAACAAATAGGAGTGATATTAAATTAAACATATTCGATTTTTTTAGAGCAAAACAATGGAATTTTTCATACAATAGCAATTGAGTTCATCATTACAAGCCGCCTAGTTGGGAAATAACAAATCAATACAGAAATCTTATTACAAACCTGAAAATTTCAAGAATATACGTACCATGTTTACAGAAATCTCATTAGAAAATTACAAGAATTCAAAAAACGTTATACATACCTTGTTTTGTTAGACGTATGCTCTGCTTCGTCTTTCTCTTCCCAGCCACTTCCTGCAAAATTTTACGCCTTTGGAGCCATGTATTATCGTGTCACAGAGGACGAAAATTGGGTTTTTGGAATCTTAAAGGAATGAGACTTCGATTCCGTTGGATGGAAGGAGACTTCGGGATGAAAATCGAAAAGGTTTAAAAAAATATTTTCCAATCGGTGCAAATTCAAAGTGAGAGAATGGAGAATTGTGTTAGAGAATGTAATCAAACGGAGACGATGCAAATTGGAATAGAAGGGTTTACCGCCTTTTGGTTTAAAAATAAGGGTACATGTATCTTTTTGCCTAAATGGCCTAAATAGTTTAATATTTTTTTCTGAACTAAGTTCAACAAAGTTCAACCATAGGGGATTTTCCCAAAAAAATTTCACTTGGCCCACACTAGGTCATGCAATTACACGAACATATCAAATAAAAAGTGAATAAGAATAGAAATTACTGTAAATTTCTAAAATAACAATTTAGTCGAACAGAACTCTTGGAAGAATAATTTTTTCTTTTTCCAAAATGTAAAAGTTTCATAAATAGAATTATAAACAAAGTAGAAAGAACGTAACACGCAAGAGTAGAATTAATCCATTCCAATGATTTTTTTATATATAAAAAATCATTGAATTCCCTTATAATATTTTATCATTAAATGCATAAAAATATTATGATTTGTAAGTAATTAAGTTATTGAATATGTGTAATCTGGCATAGAATGTGCTTTGATATCTAGAATAATATCCGGATTTGTAATCTAAAAATACTAATTACACATAATAATTGCTTTTTATTTATTATAATTGAAATGTAGTAAATTCAATTTTTTTTTTTTGAAAATATATACAACTCCTCGTTTATTATTATACACGTAATATCTTCCGCTCCAATAAAGTATATAAATCACTGGTACCTCTTGTCCTTTTTGCTTTCTTACTAACTTTTAAGATTATTTTCGACTCATTTCAAGAATCTTGCACCTTCCTTCCAATCTCGAATCGATTTCTCTCAGAACGAAAACAAAGGAATAAGCAACCACAAATCTCTATCATAAGTATTCTATATATATATATATTCGTGCAGAACAAGTGTAGAACCCACCAAAGCACCCAAGATTCTCTTTTCACAACTACATCTTCGTCAAGATTGATTTTTTATCACCACCAACTTAAATTAATCTGCAATTTGCAATTCATCGGCATAGAGCAAAATCTAATGGATGATGAAGTGGTGCAGCGAGTATTTCAAGAAGGCGGGCGTGATTTCTATCAACAACCCTCCACATCTTCCTCGTCTTCTTCGTCGATTCTCCAGTCTCTTCCTCTTCATGTGGTATTTGTCTTTCTCGTTGCTGTGTTATTTATTTTGTTTTTTGCCCCTTCCTTTCCAGTGCCAACTTCTTTAATTGGCGAAAAGGGTTCCAATTTTCGGTAGCTGTTCAATTTTGATTAGAAGTTTGAACAGTTTAGGCACAAAATTGAATTTTGAATGACTGCATTTTTCTTTGGATTCGGAAAGCAGTTTTGTTAATTAGGCATAATTTTATATTTGCCTACAGGAAATAAGTTTTGATTTTTATCTTCTTTATTCGGGGGTGGGGGGACTAAATTCGTGGGCGATGAAATGTGTATCCTAAGTTTAGGTAATTTTGGAGCCATCTCATATAAGCATAACCACTTTCCTGAACTTTGCAGTCTTTTGATCACGGATATTATTTTTGGTGAAATCCATTCAAGAACTTAGATCAAAGAAAGATGGCTTGGTGACTGTTGGAATTGGAGGTCCGAGTGGGTCAGGAAAATCAAGGTATGTGTTTTGCCTTTAATATGTTAATGCTCATGTAAATTGTTATGGGACTTCACTATAAGTTCATCTGTATTATCTATTTCCCTTAAAGGAGTTTAAGGAGTACTAATTATCTGAATGTTTTGAATCTTGAAGCTTGGCTGAAAAAGTAGAATCTGTGATCGGTTGTGCTGTTATCTCTATGGAGAACTATCGAACAGGATTTGATGAAGGGAATGATTTGGATTCAATAGATTTTGACCTTCTTGTGAAGAATCTTGAGGTAATCAGCATACAAAAAGATTAGATATTTACTGTAAAATTTCAGTGTATGCCCGGAAAGGATTTGTATTTTGAAGGACTGTTTAATGATTAATTAAAATATTACCATGCCCCTGGAGTTGTTGACGTATACTTTTTGTAAAATATTGTCTGGTGGTCGACTCTTGGAGATTTTTTTCAGAAACACGAAGTGCTTTGTTATCTTTACCTCCATAAATTTGCAAAATTTGCACTATATAACCAGGATTCTTGTTTGTTATAGGACTTGATAAATGGCCATGACACATTGATCCCAGCGTTTGATTTTCAAGGAAAAGACGTATTGGTTCAAATGCTATAGAGAACAATTCATCTGGTGTGGTAAGACTGCTTGTCAGTACTTTTCTGATATATCTTTTTAATCATACTGAGGTTCATTTTCAGTGTTACTATTGTAGGTAATAGTTGATGGCACTTATGCATTGCATGCAAAACTACGCTCGTTGTTAGACATAAGAGTTGCCGTGGTATTTCTTCTTCTTTTTTTTTTTTAAAGTTACATAAGTAGTTTATCCTCAAAAGTATTCTTTGCAGTTTAGGCTTTGACGGTCTACATTTTCCACCATTTGCTCATCTTAAAAATTGTTTGGTCTTAAGATTTTTTCAGAACTTAGATCCAAATGTTTCTACCACAATTCATTTCAGGTATAAAATCATCATTTATAAACACATTTTAACTCAAATCACTTTGTTTGTCTCTGTTCAACAATTATTGCTCAAAAATTGTTATGTGTTGCCAAGTTCTATAAAATTAAGAAAACACCATCTCGTAATTCTTCTTCCTTGGAAGTCTGAAAATACTTTAGATGGGATATTTGAGAGGCTAATCAATTGGAACCTTAGATTGTTTTTTCATCTGATTTTTATTTGCTATCTTGTATGATAATTAGTTCTAAGTTTCTGATGCATACGGGAATCAGGTCGGTGGTGTTCATTTTAGTCTACTTTCTAAAGTTCAATATGATATTGGAGGGTCTTGTTCTTTGGACTACCTCATTGACAGCATTTTCCCACTCTTTCGAAAGCATATCGAGCCCGATCTTCATCATGCACAGGTTGGGAGTCAATATTTGGCTTGCTACCACTTCATGACTACATCTTATTATTGATTGGATGTGTTCTTTTGTAGATCAGAATAAACAACAGTTTTGTTTCATCATTCAGAGAGCCTATTTACAAGCTGAAATGCAAGAGTGAGGTACATTAAACTGGACTTAAACCTTTTGTTTTGATTCTTAGCTGATTAAATGTACAGAGTCAAGTCAACTTTCTAAATTTGTTTTTGGTGTGTGAAAGTCTCAAAGTGGGCAAGCTGCCTACATTTTTCATGGAAAGGAAGCACAACTCGACAAGTTAGTATTTGAGCCATACTACTTACCTCCATGGTTATCCATGAAGGTTATTATGTGCATTTCATTTTTCTCTTTATCATGGTGGAGTCTGAACTTGTGTACTTTTGCTTCTAGTTTTATTGAAATGTACCTCAGACCTCCGTCGGCAAGTGAAGAAGCAAGAATTAATGATTGGATCAAGGTGCGGCAATCTGGTATTAAATACTATTTATCACTCGGTGATCAGAGGATTGTTGACAAGAATTACATCATTCGGCCGAGAGCTGAATTTGAGGTAAATTATCGTATATGACATTTTAAAATGCATCTCCAAAGGGTATCTCTATGGAAAAGAGAGAATGTGATTGGTTTGCCACATTCTTAAAAAATCTTCGAACTAAAAACATCAAGACGTGAACCATTCATGTCACTGTTTTCAAAAGAAATTTGATCCAACCAAGGATTAAATTGGTAGATCCTTTAACAGATATTCGCCCTAGAAATCCAGGTTCTGTAATATGCTGTTGTAATATTGATATGGATCATGCATTTGTTTGTTGCTTTTCTGTAATTGTTTTTTGCTCCTTTTTCAGGTTCTTTTTGGTAAAAAAGCCCCACAAAAATGGTGCAAACATGTATTTCTCTTTTTGTACAATCTAAGTTTAAAATAAACAGTCAATGTGGCTAGGAGACAGGCTTAGCTCGTTGGTGAATGATCTTGTAATTTAACAGTTTGTGCTCTCCATAACTGGCACCTTCTGATGTTTCTTGGTACAAAATAAGTTTGTATAGATTTGATTAAATGCTTTCTGACGTGATATTGCTTGTGACACTTTTTTTTTTTTTTTTTTGGGGTGGGGGTTGGTGTTTGAAATTAACCTCCAACGCTTTCACTGTAATTTATCCCTAAAATTTTTGTTTTAAAAAGTTGACAGCTAGTAACCTTTGGATTTTCTGTCACAGATATCTAACTGTGTTTATACCCTCCACAATTTATCAGGTTGGACGAATGACTTTGGGTGGATTGCTGGCCTTGGGTTATACTGTGGTAGTCAGTTATAAGCGGGCATCAACCTCAGTTATTGATGGCAATCTTTCACTGTCGTTGGAGACAATTGATACTCTTGGAGAGACCTATATTGTACTCAGGGGCACAAATAGAAAAGTATGGAATCTTCTTCTTTCACAAGACCTTAATGTTTTCCAATATTTGTTTTGAATAAAACTGGAGCACTGCAACTTTATTTTAATTTTGATATCCCCCATGCTGTTATCAGCATGTCATTTTCAATTCATTTAACCTTTGTGTCTGGTCGGCTAATATGCATTCTCTCGTGAATTTGGCTGGTTTTGTAAGTTGCACAGCTAATAGTTGGCTGATATATTTCTCCTGTTATTTTTCTCTTATTCTTCTAACATGAAGTAAATTTTATTTGTTGCCAGTAGACAATTACCTCAGGGCCACCCCTTAACGGCTAATCAATTTGGGGAATCCATCCTTTTTCTCATCGTATCGTCCAATTATTTGACTGAAGATGAAATAATATTTCTTTTACCTATGTATCTGGAAACACAATTTTTTGTGGCCCCTTTGCCTTGATTACTTTGAAAAGTGGAGTATGTGAATCTGTAATCTTTGACTTAATAACTTATTCTCGTCATAGTGTCAAAGTTTTATCATAAGGTGCCTCATTCCAGTTGGTGTCTGTTGCATTTGTTAACTTTGTAATGTACCCCTTGACCCCCAATGCTCATGATCCGTAGGGATTAATCAATTCATTGTCACTGTTAGTTCATGTTCTTCAAATATTAGTTTAGATGCTGTTCTACTAAATATCGTGATGCATATTTCTCTTCGAATGGCATTTGTAATTCAGACCTTGACTGCGTAAATTTATGGTCCATGAGCTTAAAGGTTTCTAGCTCGTCGTTCCATAAGTCTCTTTGTTTAAATTTAGTTGATGTGAGATGTTTTTTGTTCATTTTGTTATTTGCAATTTCATAGTTTATATTTTGACATGAGCCCTTTTAATTAACCAGGAAAAATTTATGGAGTTGAACTTGTTTGATGTAGTTTATTTCTTCTATAGATTGTTGGAGCTGAATCATCTAGGAAGGGTATTACTGGACCATGGATCACGAAATCATATCTTGAGATGATCCTTGAGAGACAAGGTTTGAACTCGGACATATATTTTTTCATATCTTATGCCAGACTATTTTTCTGTGAAAAAATTTGATTTAGATGGTTCGATCTCATGTCAGCTGCAGAAAACTGTCTCATCAGCCTAATTTCTTGAGAATTTTGTATAAATAAGCTTCTTGGGATGGTTATGGAGTTTTTTCAAACTTGATTAGAATAAAAAAGAGATGTACTGTGCCACATTGCAAGCGTTCTTTGTTTGAGTTAGATGGCAAAACAAAGTAGTGTAAAAAAAAATAGTGAATGACAAGGTAATTGTACAAATTAACTGTATCTAGTGCTGGTGATGAATCGTGAAAAATTGAAAAGTTGGTCTAGATTCTCTCTGTTTTATTTTTTTTATTCTTATATACGAATTATTTGGCTGTATCCAATGGAATTCTCCAAGTTGCAGGGGTACCACGGCTTAATACACCTCCACCTTTGTCTAGTGCACCTTTACCAAGTACTCAAGAAAGGAAGATCACAGCTCCAAAGCCGCTTCACATAATTCCCAAGCTGGACAACCGAATTGAGGATTTACAACAGCCATGGACTCGGTCACCGACCAAGGCCAAAATGGAACCATTAGCAACGTGGCAATTTATCTCATCAGATCCTCTCCTGACTGAGGCGGCTGTAACTGGTTGTTTTTTTTTTATTGCAGTGAGCGAATATCATCCCGCCCCAAAAATAAATGTGGAAGTAAATTAAAAACTTGGTTGGAAGTCTTTTTAATTTCTTTGTGGCTAGAATATTTCATGAAAAAAACTACAGGTCCTTCCTCTTCCGGGGGCCTTTAAGCTTGCTCCACTGCCTGAGTCATATGACCTGGATAGAGGATTACTTCTTGCTGTACAAGCAATACAAGTGAGTGTTAAATATAATTGCGGGGCTATTTTTCTCTGTACAACTGCATGATGGAATTCAAATGTCTGCTGAAATCTTTAATGAACGTTGACTTCATGAACTGCAAATGATTATTTCAGGCTTTATTGGAGAATAAGGGTCTTCCTGTCATAGTTGGAATTGGTAAGATAGGCTCTCTGCCTGCGCACTAGTTGATGATCTGTGAATTAACTTTGTGTCTTGACCTTGACTTTTTATTGTCTTGTTGCTCTTTTAGTATGTGATGCTTTGACAATAACTGCAAATATGGAATTTTGTTATTTGACTCCAGTTTTTGTGTTGTTGATATTATTGTCACTTAATTGTAGGAGGTCCTAGTGGATCAGGAAAGACGAGTTTGGCTCATAAGATGGCAAATATCATTGGTTGTGAAGTTGTTTCCCTTGAAAGCTACTACAAATCAGAGCAAATGAAAGATTTCAAGTACGATGACTTCAGCGCTCTTGATCTGGCTTTAGTTTCGAAAGTATGCATTTTATTTGTTTTCTTGTCCTCCATTTTATATTCTTTGCCATTTTTAATTTTTATAAAATGATTTTGCTCAGCTTGTTGGAACAAAGATTGATGAGTATAATTGAGTTACTTAAATCGAAAGGGTGGAAGAGTAATTTTTGCATATTGTATGCTTATTAGATTACTCATGGAAAGAAGCATCACATAACACTGGTTTGTATTCACTGGGAAAGGAGTGCAATACTGGAGTGGGAATGCCCTAATATGAATATAAGTTATGAATCTCTAATATATTAGAGTTGGGTGCTTATGGACCGGATTGGTCCGGATCTAGACTGTTCAATCCGGTTCCGAGCTCAGTCGGATTGGAACCGGATCAATCCGGTTTCAAACCGGATTGATACGGTTCCGGTTCCATGGCCTATGGCCATGGAACTGATCCTATCCGGTGGTCAGGATTGGAGTGTCCGGACTAGTTCCGGATTGGATCGGTTCCAATCCGGAACAGGTCTGATTAATATTTTATTTTTTTTTTTTTTTGAATTGAGGATAGTTTTTTTATATGTCTAAATATCTTGTTCAAATAATACATGAAATATGATGAAAAAATACATATTTATTGAATATAAAAAACTTAATGTAAAATCTGCAACATTAGAACTTTTAAAATAATCTACATTATTCATCATAATTAATTAATATAGTCTTCGTAAATTCTTCTTCATCTTCAATTTTGGTTGCCGAACTCGTCGACTCCTCCTCTCCTCCTCTTTATTCCTTCGCTCCGCATCGAACCAATCTTTGAGCAATGTAAGCATGCACAATGAATCTGCATTAAGTGAAGTTTGATGGTCTCCAATGATTCGGCCAAAAGTTGAGAATTCCGACTCCGATGCGACACTGGATGTTTGAACCGCAAAAACGTTTCTAGCCATTTTGGCTAAGATAAAAATTGTCTTGCGTTTGCCTTCTACCACTCCAGTATGTCAAATTTTCATCTATTACGAACATCTGACCCAAGAAGAATTGTAGCTCGACGTGGTAGATGCCACTCCACTTCCTCTCAGCTTCTTTCTGCAAAGACTCCTCAGCAAATTAATCCATCCACTTCTTGATTGTGTAGTGTCTTCTTCCTCCTGTCCTCTTTGTGATGATGACCCTTGTACCTGTTCAGAATGATACATTGCAAACATATTTTGGAAAGAATGTCTTATTGACGTCTTCTGATTGTCAATATTCTTCTTCAAAAATTGAGAGTAATATTCAAAAAAAGTATCAAATTAGCCGATTCCTTGACTAGGATCTAAAAGTGTAGATATGTAGTAAACATGTGGTATATTTTCCCAATATTTTAATTTGTGCCAGTTTGACGATTAGTTTGTTGTTGAGTTGGTTCCCTACCTATAGGTTGTAGAGTAATCTCGTCAAAATTATGTTTTTTAACTAAATGTTTCTTAAAGGTTCTGGTACTCCGGCGGAACTGCCTGTTTTATAATTATAAGTCGTTTTACATATTTTACAAACAACAGAAGATTCGTTTGTACCTGGTTGTGTAACCATATCGAAATGATCCCAACCTTGCTTCTTTGGGACGGTTACTCGGGAGACTCGCAGAGGTCGTAGTTGCGGATGACCCGCCGGCGCCGGATTTTGGACTGCGGCAGGTTCTACGGCGTGTTCCGCTTCTTCAACATCGAAAGGATCATCGAATTCGGCAAAAAGATCAAATTTTTCTTGTACGAAAGGTGGAATTGAAGGAGCACGACCACCACGACCACTAGAAGAAGATGTCATCGTAATATTGAGATTATAATTAGCTCAACAAAAGCTACAAAACTAATAAAAAGATTATGATAAAAATTGATAATATGCAAGAATAAAATTGTATAGAATAAAATTGTAATGAATATTGGAATTAGATGAGAAAATGATAAGAGTAGGATAGTTGTTTGAGTAAGAAAGTAGGATGAAATGGTGTTGGGTAAAGGGGTTTATATATTATATATAAACGACACGTAATATTTGTATATATTATGTTATATATATCCAGCGACACGTAATATTTGTATATATTATATTATATATATCCAACGCATCTCCCTGGCGCTAGTATATATAACATGTTATAACACTACCTTTCTATAGTTCTTTGCCAATACTTGGCCTAAATTGAAAAATTTAAAACACTAAAGGGAACTTGTGCTGATCAACATTAATTCATCTCCAACCGGAATTTTTTTGTGCATCTTTTATTTGAAAGTGTTGTCGTTTGGCGATTGGCAGAATATTGATGACATAAAAAATTGCCGAAGAACCAGGTACCTGTCTTTGATCTGGAGACTGGTGGTCGCAGTGGTTTCAAAGAACTTGAAGTATCTGAAGATTGCGGCGTGGTACGTCTTGGAATCATAATCATTTTACTTCTTTCATATCTTAATTCCAACTGATTGAATAGAAATTCATTAAATCACGTTGAATCAAGATCAACTGGTCTTGGACTCACTATCATTTGTGCTTGGTGACCTTGATAGTTATCAGAATGGTGTACTATTGAACATGGTTTACTTTTCACCATAATGGGTCTAAGAAGTTGTCTTGATTGTTTTTTCTAGGTAATTTTTGAAGGTGTCTATGCTTTGCACCCGGATATCAGAAAACCTCTGGACTTGTGGATTGCTGTTGTGAGTATTATGTCCATTACACTCAAATATTGTTTTTTCAATTTTCATGACCCCTCAACTTTTGAGTAAGTTGACCTCTTTGAAAGTAAACCCTTGGTATCAAACAGGTTGGTGGGGTCCATTCACATCTGATTTCTAGAGTTCAAAGAGACAAGAGTAGAGTTGGCTGCTTCATGTCCCAAAACGAAATAATGACGACAGTATTTCCTATGTTCCAGCAACATATAGAACCTCATCTTGTTCAAGCACATGTTAGTTCATCGATTTCATTTTTCTTTTGTGTTCTTGTTTTATGGAAAAGACACGTGTTACCAGTGTTGGTGCACATAAGAGTGCTTATGGATGTGAAGCTATTTTACAAACAACACTCTTCTTTCTTTCTTTTTTTTTTTCTTTTTGTGGAAAAAAAGCATTATATAAACAAAGTGATTGGTTGTTTTTTTTTAAACACACACACAAATTGCTGAAAAAAGCTAAAATTTAGAAGCCAGAAAGTGGTTTTTGGGCTTCTATTTCTGTTTCTCTTCAATTAAATTACACAGTTTTTTCCCACTATTCCGTCTAGAAACAAATTTGCTAATTCCTTTTTTAAAAAAGTCTGCTTATTAACCGCTGTTGTGAACTAACTCTTCTTATTAAGTGGTTTTTAAACTCACCCTAAACTATGGCGCCATTCAAGGTTTCACTGTTAAAAGAAAATGGTAAAAGAATTTATTTGTCAATTGGATGCAGCTGAAAATCCGAAATGACTTTGACCCAGTGCTTTCACCGGAGAGTTCATTGTTTGTGTTAAAAAGTAATAGACAAGTAAGTTGTTTATTTGTTCTTCCATGCTTGATCTTCATGAATGTTCTTTTAACGTGCTTGTACCATTCACAGGTAGCGTACCAAGACATCCTGAAAATTCTTGATCCGGCTAAGATATGCAGTTCAGTGCAAAATTTTATTGATGTATATTTAAGGCAGTCTGGAATACCTTCTAATGGACAGTTGACTGAGAGTGATTGTATAAGAGTCAGGATATGCGAAGGTAGATTTGCTCTGCTGATCCGAGAGGTATGTTCTGTTAGATAGCTTTTCCTTTTTGTTTTCATCATATATTTTATGCTTATCAATTATAACCCCCCACCACCCCGGATCTCTTTCCTTGTGCAGCCTATCAAAGAAGGGAACTTTGTTATTCAGCCAAAAGTAGATTTTGATATCAGCATAAGTACAGTTGCTGGCCTTCTTAATCTTGGGTACGTTGATTTTTTGGTGTCAAAGGTGATGTATCTTCTTATTTTCTTTCAACATCATTATCACGTTGTCTTTTAATAACTTGGTTATTTCGGCCAAATTTGATATTGGGGCATATATGTGGCCCAAAACACGAAGATATGAATAGACAAAAGCAATCTGTCGCATGGATAACTTTTTATCATGATTTCTATTTGGTAGGCTTTGTTCTTGCTATCTGAAACTATATGTTTTATCCATATGGCTTCAGGTATCAAGCTGTGGCATATATTGAAGCGTCTGCATACATTTACCAAGATGGCAAGGTCATACTTTTAAAAACTATCTTGTGACCATTATATCTTGGAAATCGTGCTCAGTTGAGAACTCAATCAGATAGATGGCATGGACCTTTCAAAAGTTTCTTATGTCTTAAGTTTGTGATGAGTTAAATGATATGGGAATCGCTCAGGCTTTAATTTCAAATGGAGCAATCGAGAAATGGATTATGTGGCCTAACCAACTAGTTTAGGACTAATGCATCTCCTCTTTTTTAGATCCTTGTCGAGGTTGATCATTTACAAGATGTCCTGAGTCCTTACATTCAAATTAAGGGTGTCAACAAAGAAACAGTAGTAGCTGCTGGTTCTACCCTTAAGCTTGACGGTTCATATACAACAAAGGTTGAGTCTTGTTTTTTATACATTGTCTATTCTCCGATTGACCACCTTGATTTATAGATTGTTAAACATTCAATAAGTTGTGTTTCTGTTCCTAACCCTGTCATCTCAGAGTTATCTTCAAATAATTCTGGAAAGGTTACCTTCTCCAGAGAGAAGTTCAATCGGGATTCATTCTCAGCAAGCTGCAAGATTGCAAGAACTTGTGGAATATATACAATCCCAGGTATTATTTTTGTTTTATTTTAACCATTAAAATTCGCCTAATAACTATTAATTAAGTCAAATAAATATATGAAATTATAAACACATCAGTCTTTGATCCTTGTAGCCTCTATATTCAGAAATTATTTTTCGGCTTAAAATGCATGATCTTGAACTGCAATATAACTGAAGGATCCTCTTTCTCATCTTCGATTTGATTTCAATTTTCCGTGGTACTGAACAGGGCAGTAGTTCGGCTTCAGAATCATCACCGAGTAGAGAAGCATCCCCATTAGAAGGCGTAATTGAAGATATGCAGTCGAGGATTAAACGTCTTGAAAGACGGCATGCAATAAATACTGTATATTCCCTCTAACCTCTCTAACTCTCCCCTTAGTTTTACGATACAATTTTAGAAATCCCTACTATATTTACACTTTTGTGCCATTTAGTAGATAATCCATCTTCAGGATTTAATAGTGGCGAAGTCCGAGGGGGCAGACAAGAGAGATTGTTCCCTACACTCTTAAATTTTTATACTAATAATATTATACCCCCCTTAGATTATTGAATTTTAGTTTTGTATATCTTCGTACATGAAAATTCTGGAATTCTAACTGGATAATTTTTGTGTGTGTAGGTGCTTTGGACATTTCTAATGTCTGCGTTTGTCGGATATTCACTCTACCAGAGGAAACGCCAATGAGTAATCTGCTTCCAAACCTGATCATAGAAGTAGCATATATTTATCACCATTTACGTTAATTGGAGATCAGATTCGACTAATTACTATTCAAGAATTCAAGAATGCTACTGCTAACTTCCAACTGTTAATTCTGTTGGGCAGAGTAGGGCATATTTTAGCATGAATTTGCAATATAAATGCTAACTTGAAATCGATTTTTTTTCCTTTTGGTTATAAAAATGAGAAAAAGACGCTGTTCACATTTATTGATTCTTGTTATATGCAAAATTTAATGAAATAAAATAAGATATGTTAAATGAATTGAGGAATTTTTTTTGCATAATGAAAGAATTAGAGGTCACAAAGAATTTGGCATTTCTATATCAAGAACCAATGGATCTAGTGAGGCTAGTTACTCGGTTTTGTAATGAAGTTAGTCCGACCAGTGGATGACATGCACCGATAGTCGATACATTTCACGAAACATGGATCAAAACACCATTAAAGACATAAATATCAAGTCCGCATCTTTATAGTTGGAAATAGGCAAAAAATTTGAAATTATATCTATATTGGTATTAAACCAATCAGTTGATAATAATATATATATAGTCGGCTGATTCTTGATATTGGTCGCAAAAAAGCGACTGCTTCCCCAATTGTCAAGAACAAACAATCTGGTCTCGCAACATCGGCATGTTGCAACTTTTCAATCACCACCAGAGCAGTAAAATAGGATACCCATCTGAGCTATCCACATAAAGGTGCTCATTTAAAACTTTCTTAATTTTAACAACCAGCTTAGATAAGTGCATCTCTCATCAATTTTAAAGTATTACTCTGAACATTTGGGAAGTGTTTTCTCAGTGAAAGAGATGAATTCTTTTGTTTAGTTAATCAGATACCACAGTCGGGTAATATCCTCATTGTAGATCCATTAGTTATTATTGTCCCAAATACGTGGGATTTGTATTTGATCCTTCGAATTCTTTTGTTTTAGTTAATCAGATAGTACATTGGTAATAATATTCTCATTGTATATCCAAAGTCATTATTGATCCAAATACATGAGATTCATACTTCATCACATATAAAAAGAAAATTTGGTCCATTATTAACCATAATTTTGTTGAGTATTCGATGCAGAAAATGTGTGAAATCCTAAATTAATAAAAGAAATTGTTTTATGTGCTATCAACCAGGAGCAGAGCCAGGAATTATGGGAAGAGGGACAAAAAAGTTTTTACAAAATTTGAGGGCAAAAAAATTTGAAGGGATCAAAAAAATAAGGGGGGACAAACTGCATTTTTTAGGGGATAAAATGTAATTTTTATAGGGTAAAATTGCAATTTGTTTTACAAAATAGGGTAAAAAAAAATTTCGGGCAGGGGGGCGGGGCAAAGGCTATCAATGTATATGTAGCAAAATATCACATTTAGACGAATTTATAACTAAAAAAATGAATGATGATTTTTCTATCATAATGTTATCTATTACTATATTATAAAGAGGGAGCCTGCTAGAGAAACTATTTGGTCTCTTGGTATGGCCATGAATTACTAAAATGCCCCTAATATATTGAAATATCCCTGAAACTTATAATAATTTCAATTTATCCTAATATACTATATTCTTAAAATGTCTGTAATACCCTTAATAATATTTTCAATTACAATATTATTATATTACATAATTTTGTAATTACATATTTATATTATAATTTTATACCATATAATTTTTTTAAAAAAAATTACATAAAATTATATATGCATGCATCGCGTGCCAAAAATTGTTAGTATTATATTGTGTAGCTGTTAACAAATATAAGGGCTACAATTTAGATATTAGAATTCGATTTTTAAATTTTTTTTATGTTGAAACAATTGTTGGATGGTAAATAATGTGTCTGAGCAACCTGTTATTACTTTCCATACTATGAATTATTCTGCACTTTAAAAGGTCTAATTCTTATTAATAATTAAAATTTTGCAATAAAAAAAGTTTCATTGAAGAAAAAATGTTTTTTTTTTTCATAATAATGATTACATATAGTTTTCTTATTCTCCCACAGGACACTTATCTAAAAAAATATAGTAGTAAATATTATTGTCAAACTACCACTTTTATTAGCAAACATGTGCCACGAGACTTATCTTTGATTGTTAATGAAATTTATGCTGTTTTTTTATATATATAAAAAAGGAAAGAAATTAAAAAAATGAATTTAAAACGTGGTCGGCATTCGAACCTGCGCGGGGCAGAGCCCACATGATTTCTAGTCATGCCCGATAACCACTCCGGCACGACCACCTGTTGTTATCTACTTGCACGCTATTTTAATACAACAAAATGGAGAGCCCGATTGAAAAGGTTCTAGTGTACCTCTATAGATATCACCTTCGAAAGCGACTCCCAAGATATGGTGGACCAAATCCGTAAAATTGACCCGTGCCTAGCTGGACTGCACTCCCAGAAGTTGTTGCTGCTCAAACCATCTTCATGCACAATCCATCGTGGTCCATCACCCGCATTCCTAGAGAATGCAATATGGCTGCTCACAAGTTGGCAAAGTGGTCTCACAATTCCCAGATTTTGGGATATTCCTATTTCTTCCTGCCCCTGTGTGGGATATATTTATTTTTGATCCTCCTTAAACCGTGCCTTGTTTACTTTTGTTGGTCGAGTGGTTCTGTCCTCGCTATGTCCTTATAATCTTTTTCCTGTATTGTTTATTTTATCCATAAAAAAAAAAAAAACTAGAGTCTTCATGCTTTTTGAATCACAGTCGAGCGCATTATAAAGTGACATTCCCTACCATAGCTCAAAAAAATTATATTCTATAATCTCTCTCTCTCTATTCATCTTCCCTTTTGTTTTCTCGAGAACAAATAAGACCATCTTTTACAACTATTTTATTATTCTAGTTGATTTTTTTTAAAAACAAAAACAAAAATCCAACATCACTGAGTTATTTAGTTACTTCGATTTCATACTCACTTTTATTTGATTATAGATTCTACTTAACACTTTCGGCTACAAAAGTAAATGTGCGTTGAACTCCTCTTCTTATCCTCTCAAATAACGTGTTTTTTTTTAAAGATCACAAGATATGGACATATGTTAGGTCAAGAGAACAACCTCTTGTAATATTTGATGATATCTCTCCTATTAATCCGATTAAACAAAAAAATTATCTTATATACATTCAACGTATCAGTTATCACTGTATTATCTATCCTTGTACCAAAATAAAGAAAAATGATCTAAATTTCAATTCTCATTATCATCATCATCAGGTAATATGAATATGTTGGCCGACACATGTGCATATTCCCACTATGGCCTACGTCAAAAGTGGAGTTTGTTATGTTAAAAAAAAAAAAGTCAGATGCTAACTTTCGAACTTGTGATTGATCTTTGAAAAAATAAAAAAAGATGGTCCTCTCTCTTATATTTTACAAAAAGATTATGGGTTATATATCCGGTTTTCCTTTTACAAGCCAGACATGACTCATGAGGATTAAGAAGACAATACTTTGGGTTATTTTATTTTAGATATATTCTACAATCCAATGATTGTTTAATCATGTATTACATAGATGTGAGTGCAAATTTGGATGCTCTACATCTATTTCATGATTACATAATAACCAACTTGCAAAAACATACTTCATTCATTTAGTATAAAATATATCATTTCAGTCATTAGTTGGCTAGCATCCACCAAACGTGGGAAACAATGCCTTATGTTGGGTGCCTAATCATTGGATTGACACACTCAAATGTTGGGTGTCCAGCATCAAATAAACTGGAAAGAATATGGGGACTAGCTAGGGTGGGAAGTTTTGAATGGAAATCTGAAGTGATAACTGATAATTAGATAACTTGAAGATTAATAATTCATTATTCGATCTTTATTATTGTATAAATATATAGCTCTTTCGGAACAAAATTGTTTGGAGGGATTACTGAAGGAACCTAACATTGTGTGTTCACATTTATTATAAAAATGAAAAATTTCTTCTTAAATCAAATTATACTTCAATCAACGTGAATTACATAACTGTTAAGAATATATAGATTTCCAACTCAAAACCAATTGACAATAAGTGAAGTAGCTCATGTATCTTATAAAGAGTTAGTTCTAGTTTAGAACTCTCAATGTGGGATAATTTTAACACACACATCACGTGTGAAATTATACAAGTCAAACATGTGGACTGATGATGGTGAACATGCGGGCGGAGTAACCAATCGCATGAGAAACCTGATTCTGATACATGTTAAAAATACATGGGATTCCAACTCAAAACCAATTGACAATGAGTGGAGTATCTTATAAAGAGCTACCATATTTTTTAACTCCCAATGTGGGGGCAATTTTCAACAATAACCTATGATTTGCCCACCCTGACCTCAGCCCATGTTTCCCTTCTAAATCAAGATTTAGTTGATGCTACTTACTTCATATATCATCTATGTAGAATATTCTATATTGATCGTGGATATTGTCCTAGGGCACACCAAGGAGTTAGCTTCAAACATGCATATGGCCAACAATTGAGGAGGTATTGTTGGTAAATTTCTCGATAGATGTATCTTTGGGCAATGTAAGGATGATGAAAAATGGCTAGTATGCCGAGGGAATAGTTCAACTATTTGTCCTTGAAATGATATTGCTCTGCAACGATGCTTACGGTTTCCGTGGCAATTTGTTTCTCAAGATACAACGACTATGACTTGTGATAGAAGCACATCAAATCACAAATATTTTAAACCACAAATGTGTAAAAGCGCTCAAAGTTGAAACAAGATGATGAAATGAAAAATGCACAGATTTTTCCTATTGATCTCGATGTTTAATCTGTAAAAATAATGAATTAATTCAAAGGGAGTTGTTATATTTAATACTAAATCAATATATATCACGAAAAGATATTATTTGGAAGTAATATTGCACGAAAAATCACATCTAAGCACAAAAGGATGCCTATCTTTTCAAAATCAGCCCAGCAGCACCCCCCGTGCTTTTTTCCTAGATAATAACCAGGTAGAACACAGAGCGCTGGGCAAAAATTAGGTAGACCAAAAGATTTGAAGATGTAGGCAAAATGGTATTATATTTCTAAAATTATACCAAAAAGTATTTCTCTTCATTTTAGATAAGATCATCATTTAATATTCTGCTCAGTCCATCCTCCGTGGAGTCTTGAGTTGGTTCTAAGCCCAAAATAGGTCATTATTAAGAGGGAAAATTATAAAAAGATGCCAATATAGAACTAAATCTGATCAAAAAACAGCTTTCAATATAAATAAACTTTTCACGAAGTTTTGTTCAAATATGTTCAGTTTTTAAACGCCCGACTCCCTGCCCCCTCAATGCCATCGGCAACCAAAATGCCATCGTTTCCAATCCTTTTTTTCCAATCGATTCAGCGACTGAAGCTTCAGCGACAAGATAACAATTTCTCTTCGCATTTCAACAGTAAGATGGGAAACGAAACGCAGCTACTCGCCCAATACTCGGACTGCCATTTTCCCAAATCAGGATCACCATCAGAAGGTTGCAAAAGTTTCTCCAGTCAAACGCCGGACTTTTCCTCTGCCAACAATCACCAATTTGCATGGACTTTTGACTTCAAGATTTATAAATCCTCCACTGCATCATATTATTTTTGCCTCAAAATTTATGGAAGTATGAAACCATAAAAAAGCAAGCAACTTGTTAGAGAATAAATAATAAATTGTCCAATCGATCAATTTATTATTTATTCTCTAACAACGCATACGTGAGCTGTGAGCTGTGAGCAATGGAAATAAACACAAGAAAGGACGCGTATCGGCTACCAAACTTGGTCCTCGTAGTTGGACAAATTTGCTACATGCACCGTTACTGGTACATGTGAAACCTACGTGCATCGGTACCCGTGCATGTTAAACCCAGAAGATGTGCATCTGCTATGTGCACTGGTACCTATGTAATGCAGAGAATTATTAACTGATACGTGCACCGGTACCTAGTAAACCTACGTGCATCGGCTATTCAATGGTGGTGTCCGGTGCGGCGAGTCCAGAGAAGAATACGACCAGTGTTCCTCAACTATGGTTGCTAGTATGCTTCCTCTGACATGGTTTCCAAATAGAATTTTGTGTCCCACATCAAGGAGCAAAACCTGCCAGCACAAAATTTGCAAAAGACAAAATTCAAGAGTATGTTTAGTTTTGTTTCTAGTGTTTTCTGGATATTTGTTTTCAGAAAATGAGTTTGGAAAATGTATTGGGGATAACGTACACCTATGTTATCATCACCTAATCGGAAGCAAAAGTGACAGTAGCAGTTCGAGGAGGAGGCATCGTCGTTGTAAAGAATCGAGAAAGTATTTTTATGATTTTTTCTTATCTGTATAAGTTGTTCTGCGTCTCCAATCTTCTCCGATTCGCTCTTCTTCGCCATAAAATTTGTTTCTAAGGTGCAAGGAATGTATTTTTACCCTATGGCCCTATCACATCATTTACACAACAATTGTGAACATATCGAATCAAACGACAAAATTTAGGAATAAAATTGAAATTCATAATTGATAAAGCACAAATCACTGAATGCAGGAAAAAATCGGAGGAAAAAAAAAATTAGAATGGGTACTGGAAAGAACCGAACAACTCGACGAGATCGTGGAAAAAATTTCGATGCTTTGATTATGTTTCTCTTTTTTCTCTATTCTAACTTTTTTGTGTTTGTTTACGGGTTTTTTTGTGCGTCGATTAATATTGAATTGTTATTTCAATTGCGATGTTTGTCAAAATATGTCTTTAGTTGAACAAATATTGTTTAGCAAATCTGGAAAAATGATAATGTTACAAACTCAGCCGCGCCTTCAAACTTGAGTTCCAATGGTCTTAGCGTCTGCGACCTCCCCTATCGCCGTCCTGTTTGTGGCAGCCGAATCCGCAATCTAAGCAGTCGCAATCTCCTGAACCTCTCTCCGCCACGATGTTGGATAAAGTTTAATGTAAAAGAGAGAAAGAACCATGTTTATTTTGATCATTTTGATCGAAAAATACATTATATGGATTGAAATTTTATTGGTGGGCTAAATAAAAATATTTTATCAAGTAATATGGCCTGAAGTTTGCCCATATATAAATTATGCCAACCACCTTATATTTACTCATCAAGCCAATAATTAAAAAAAGAGATTGCATATTTGTGCTGTTTTCAGACAGTTAATTCAAATACAAAAAATAATGTTTACAAAAAAATACAGGTAGGAGAGAATTAAATTCACATAAGTTCACTTTTAAAAAGTTGGTTTGCAAAGGTATTTTTTAGTTCCCAAAATACCCTTAATTTTAAAAAACTCTAAACCTAATTTCACATTAACTCTTTACGTCATTCATTTTCCCCCTCTGCATGTAAATCTCCAATTTTCCGGTGATTCTCAGATCATATTTTTTCTTCATCATCTTGTCGCTGCATCTCGTCACCCCGACCTAAAAGTTATTTGCTAAAATATTATGCACATGAATATGTTTGAATTGAATCATCTAAATTGTTCGTAGCATTTGGAAACTTTTTGAATCGAAGAAGACATCGGACTACTCTGCACATATAATTTCCGGATCTGCTCTTCGCATTCCATCGTGTGTGTGTGTATTTTGTGTGTGTATGCGATTATAAATTTGAATACTGATGCTAAATTTTTGATAGCGAAAGTATGTTGGTATGTTTTTTTAAAAAAAAATCTCTCTCATGGCTTTGACTGATGCATATATATGAAGAAGTAAGGTATGCATTGGTATCCGAGCTTATTTGTTCATTTCCAAATTTTACAGTCTGTCATCAAGATATTGCAACGAAGAAGATGGCCCAGAGAAAAACAATTGGTCCACGAAAATCATAAAAAGTAATTGGTGCACGAAAATCATAAAATGTAACTGGTGCACGAAAATATAACATTGGTGCACGAAAATCATAAAAATAACTGGTGCACGAAAATGAATGAAAAAGTAACTGGCGCACAAAAATTATAAAAAGTAACTGGTGCACGAAAATATAACTTGGTGTGCACGAAAATGTAACACTGGTGCACGAACTTTGTGTTAATTAACTGATGCACAAAATTTGCAAAAAACAAACTGGTGCATGCAATATAATAACTGGTGCACGAAATTAAATGGTTCGTGCATCACTTACCTAATTGTATGGTTCGTGTATCATCCACTTGCGATTATGATTCGTGTGTCACATACTTTTTCTATGTTTCGTGCATCAGTGAGTGATTTTAATTTTCGTGCATTTATTACTGATTTTAAATTTCGTGCATCAGTAGCTGATTTTAATTTTTGTGCATCAGTTACTGATTTTTCGTGCATTAGTTACTGATTTTCAATCTTCCGTGCACAGGTTGTTAATAATTTTGTGCACCAGTTATTTTTTTATTTCGTGCAACAGTTATTTTTTATAATTTTTATGCACAAGTTTATGATCAAAGAAGCACGGACACCACTGTATAATAACTAAAAAACCTCAAAAGGCAACAAACAGTATATATATACTCTTACACACATACCACACATACCGGAATTGAAAAAAAATCTGGAACGAAGTAATGAAACAGAAAATCGAAAAGATGAAGAGAAAAACCGACTGTAAGAAATCGTAATTAGCAAGAGAGATTAACGAGGAGATTTGAATCGCAGTGGTGAAAGAAAGATTTAACGAACAGATTGAAACTTTTTTAGATTGCCGCATTTTTTTATTAGGGCATTTTGTCATTTTAAGCTAAAGTTTACTAAATAATTGTAAGTTTTTTTCCTGGATTATGATGAATAAAATTTTATCATAGTATACCGACCTGAACTTTCCCCTAAAAAAAATTAGTTCAACTAGCCCTATATAGAAATATTTAGAGCCCAAGTCCTATATAGATTTAGGCATATAATATGGTCCGGCCTATCCCACACTATAGGTAAGAGGTCCCAACTGTTCTCTGTCCTGGAGATGGTGGAGCCGAAGTCAAAAAGGATGAAAAGGAGTGAGTTCTTTTCCCGAAAAAGTATATGTTCTTGGATTTTGATTTGTATTATGACGATTAATTGTTTTATTTTAAATGTTTTGAGTGTGTTAATATTTATATGCATACAGTTTGAAAAATAACATTCTTCCACTTATTATTTAGATTTTTGACCTCCTTTCCTCTTTATTTTGAAAACTAACTTTCGTTAAATTTTTTATACCAAAATTGCCCTTAAGGCTGCTCAACCCAATTAGAATAATTCCCCAAAAGTTTAATTCGATCTCCTCAGCAATTTTTTGCCGTCTTCCTCATGTTTTCGTTGTCCTCTTTCTTCATTCTTCATATTTTTAATTATTAAATTTTTCCTAAAAAGATCTTCCACAACCTAATCAGAGGAAAAAGATCCACGACATTGTCATCCACTCATCATTATACAACGGTTGTAAGTATAGTTTCTGCAGTTTTTTCTTTGTTTATTGATTTTACACGTGTTTCTTTGTTTATTATATATATGTGAAGAATCAATATTTATAATAAATAAATGGAATAATAATGCAAAGCAACTGTGAAAAAAATTAGTAGTCAATACCTGCACCACTTATACCTGACAAAATCTTTATTTATTTATCTTTAACTTAATAATTTACAGTAAAGTATTATATGTTTGAAGAATGCCTTTTTGATAATTCTTAAATTTGAGTTTCAAATCTTTTAAATGGGCAAAAATCAAATGTGACGATGATAGAGTTTGTCGTTTATGTTTGATTGCTTGTAGTCCTAATGATAGATAATCTTTTTAATAGGAAAATAACGCAAATTATTATGTTGTTTCGGTATGATGGAAATGTATGAATAACGAGCATGAAAACTTGAATGATGCTCGAGGTTGAATGATGGATATATAGCAATAAATATTGATGACTATGAAGTTACCATAAAAATTAAATATCGGGGAAGTGTGATTTTAAACAAAAATGAGATTGAATTGAAATTCAGTTATGTAACACATGTTTGTGATCAGATTCTTGGCTCGATATATTTAACTGGTGAAAAGTGTCTATAGACATATACTCGGTGGTACAAAACATAGGCCTTTGCTTCACCTGGAAATAGAGAAGAAAATTCAAAATATTTGTGACAACAATGTTGATCCCAATTTTCGTGATTCTGAATGTGGTCTACTTGTTGATAATGGTTCTCATGATGATTCGGAATTCGGTTTATCTAGAGATAATGATTATGGTGGTAATCTTGTGATGATGTTGATGATTCTGAATTCTGTCTACATCGAATCGAAATGAGATTGTGGTGGTAATTTTTGTTTATGTGTGTTTGAACTGTTTGATATGGGTTAATATGATATCAACTATTAAGACTTGGTTTTCTTATTGGTACTATGAAGACATAGTTATTTGAGTCTAATATGAAATCTTTTTATTCCCCTCTTTTTGCATGGTTTAAAGAGCGAACAAGACTAATGAGATTGTGTATTTGGGTTCAATTTAGGGTGGAACCATTCAATTTTTGTAGATAATTTACTAATTTATTGTAGGAACTTGTTTCAAGAAAATCTATTTTTGTGAAAATTTAGAGAACGGTATTTGGTTTAAGATGTGATAGAGTGTTGGCAAATAATTAGTAATTTGTCATAGTTGTAGTGTTTATGGATTTAAGGATATTGTCATATTGATTATAGAGTCAAAGATAATTGAATTGAATATATTTCAAATTGAAATTGAAACTGAAACGAAAGTTATATTCTTAAATCTTCCCCGTAACTTAACACTCGTGTATAGTTCAAAAAAAAATAATAAATAACACTCGTGCTTAAATCCAATTTGCATAGTACATATTCTTGAAGCTGTCGTAGAGTTGACATATTTATGTGTAGGCTTACTAAATTTAAATACATGTGCATGCCGTACGGTCGAGGGTCTATTTAGTTTCATGTTCTGCAGTCTTACAATATTTAGGAATCGTCATTAAAGTGTAATCTAGTTGTTTGGTGTAACAATGTTAGTTAAACGATTGTCTCCAAATATTAATTGCATGCACTTAAGATCTGCATTTGGATATCTATGGCTTTCATTCTCTCCATCATCAACAAACCATTTAATATATACTGTTATCTGAAAATCTTGTGAATGCTGGATGCCGGTTCTTAGAGAGTAGTCTTCCTTTTCGCCCCATCATGTCTTTATATACTCTTTCCCTTTTGTTATTATAATATATAATCGTTGTTGTATCTTCAGATAATCACATTTCCCATATTCCGAAAAACACTATTCGCACGTCATTTTTTTTATAATGATGGTAGTAGATACCTTTGTTCCTGACCTCTCAGATTCGGACACCTCTCTCTTGTTTTCCCGAGATGTTATTAATCATTACTTCTACAGGCGACGTAATCTCACATTCCGTCTGTCAATCATTACAGGATATCTTATGACCCTTTCAGTAGTCCCATGTTTCTAGGGATCTTGTTGTTATGCCTTCATATCCGAACAATCCTTCATTCTAGGGATATTCCCTTCTCGGGATATCCCCCTCCTTCTCAGGACATGTCCTTATCGGGACATACCATTATCAGGTTATTCCATTCTCGAGATATTCCCTTCCGGGATATGCCATTCTCGGGATATTTCCATATCGGGAT
>CAJQUN010002300.1:0-29228 GCA_907163345.1 Haberlea rhodopensis | reverse complement strand
TTCGCCTTCAATTTTCAATCTCTGTTACAAGGATCTGCAGACGGAAGAATATCTTGTGCTTGTGTGTCATCAAGTTCATCATTTTCTTTCTTCAGCAGATTGGCGATTTTTTGTTCTGGGTGGTTCCTCATCAATTAGCCATCCACAATGTGCCCTCCATTTCAATGTATTCATCATTGTATATATTTTCCTCTGTACTTAGTTGCTTCAGTTCCGATGAGGACTCGGGCAATGGTGGAGTCCGCTGTTGTCAAACATTCAGCTGTTTTAATGTTTGAATTCAAATCGGGAAGAGTGATGATATGTCATGGAGTTCTGTAGCACAAACAATGGCTTTATTCAGCATTTTCTCTTTTCAACAGAAAATTTGCAGAGGTTTTTTTTACTATCTGCAATTGATTGTTGGAAGTCTAGTTAAATTGCATGCACAGCATAGTTAATGCAGGCACCAGTATAGTGTAAATTGCATGAACCTAATGAACTATCGGTGCATGTATATCACATGCATCGATATAGAAACAAAATGATAAATTATGCTTATGTATTTACATGCATCGTTAGTACATATCAAGAAATCATTATAAAATATATATTCAAGCCCACATGTTGTATAAAGGCAACTAATGGTCTACCGGTGCACTGTGAAATCACATGCACCGATAGAAAAAAATGTGAATTGGTGCATGTGTTTACATGCACCGATTGAATCAAAGTTTTTCATGTTTGATAAATACAACTTTGTTTTATGCTGTGTATTTACATGCATCGTTAATTTGGTTTTCAAGTAAAATCATTATCATTATAAAGATTATTCAAGCATCGCATGTTATATAATGCATGCAACCAGTATCGAAAATGCATGCACCAGAACAAGTTAAATTGCATGCACCAAAATAGTAAATTGAATGTACAAGAAACTTACATAATCACGGGCGAGCTCTTTGATGTCAATGTTTTGAATCTTTTGTAAAAATCCCCAAGATTCCACTTAAGGAACCTTGGGATAAGGTTGGGCTGGACAGGATTATGAGCTCTGTCCTCTCAATAACCAATACTGCAAATTATATAGAATCGATGTTATTATATAAACATGAAGAAATAATTGTTGTTTAAAGATTGATTATAAAGACTTCTTACAGGTAGTAGTAGAACACAACCGGAGTGTTTTTCAGAGTCAGGCTGCATCAGGCTGTTTAGCAATGTGCAATGTATCAATATGTGTTTGGACCAGTCGTAGCTGCAAATCATGTCCAGATCCTCAACAACCGATGTGTACGCCCATGGAATGTTCGATGATTTTGTTGATATGAAAAAGGCTGCAAATGTATAGGGTCACCAAACGAGTAACGTCATTGACATCAGTATCAATGTTGCTTTGTGCCTTTATTTTCAATTTTTGTAGATTAAACTCTTGCTCATCCTTATGTCTTTTTTATCTCCTTTCTTTTCTGGAAAAGCATCTATATAAGAATTCCGTACGTTCGTAATCCTGAAGCTGCATATCAATGTCTTCTTTACCATCTCTTATCCAAAGAGTATATGCACATCATTTGTCCTGATTTTCATTGTATATGATCCGAATGTGAAATCTTGAGTATTTCTGTTGAAGCAGCCAATGATGTCTTTTATTAATATGTCACGCTTTTTGCAATGATCGAGGACAATTGTGTTGGAAAAAATGGAGTTCAGTAAAGGCAGAATGGTGTCTTCATTAGCACTCTGATGTGAACTTGACTGAGTTCAAGTGCCTTTATCTCTGTTATAACTACCTGTAGGTTGGCCCGATATGTGGTTTGTTTATTCCATCTTTTGTAATTTCTTCTGAGCTTGGTGATGATGTAGGTGTAACTGAGAGAAAATTATATGTTGGATAAATGCAATGTTTTATAATAGTGCATGTCGGTGCATGTATGTACAATGGTGCATGTAAAGAACTATCGGTGCATGTATATGACATGCACCGATAGAAAACAACTGTGGATGTAAAGAACTTTCGGTGCATGTATATCACATGCACCGATAGAAACAAATGTCAAATATTTACATGTTGGATAAATGCAATGTTTTATAACAGTGCATGTCGGTGCATGTATGTACAATTGGTGCATGTAAAGAACTATCGGTGCATGTATATGACATGCACCGATAGAAACAAATGTTAAAATATTACATGTTATATATGAATGCAATGTTTTATATCGGTGCATGTATTACACATGCACCGATATAAAACATCTGTGAATTTATGATTGTGTATTTACATACATCGAGAGTACATATCAAATTACAAAGTAAAATCAATATAAAAGATTTATTCAAGCATAATATGTCGATAAATGCACTAATGGTATACCGGTGCATGTGAAATCACATGCACCGAAAGAAAAAAATGTGAATTGGTGCACCGATACATTCAAGTAGTTCATGTTGGATAAATGCAACTGGTTATTCGGTGCGTGTATTATACACATGCACCAATAGAAACAAAAAACTAAAAAGATGTTCCATTGGTGTCAATTTGTTCATCATTGTTAATACAAAAAATTAAGATTTTAAAAAGTGGTGTATGTGATATAAATGCAAGATAAGAGTCCATCGGTGCATGTTAATTACATGCACCGATAGACTTATGTTAATTAAGAATACAAAATTACAAACATTTCTAAATGCGGTGTTTATTAAGGTCTTCAATAGTACTCATGCATTGTAGACACAAGAACTTACAGTAACAAACAAATAGTTTAATATGTGGAAACCCTAGATTATAATAGATTAATTAAGAAATAGTTTAATATGTGTAAACCCTAGATTAATGATTACCAGATTTTGGAGCACCTTTTTTTCTTTCCCTTGATGTTTGTTGGTGGTTTGGTTTGAGGAATCTTCTTTGATTTTGGAGCCATTTTAGGTTTTGGCCTCAGAAGGTTTGGCAAAATTACAGTAATTTACTTGTACGATTTCGATTAAATTTTTGAAAACTTGTAGGATTCTTTGAACGATATCGAGGAAAATGTTGGAGGAATGACTGGAAAATTTTTAGCGTTGAAGAAGAAAAAATAGGCGCGATGATTGTAAGTATGCAGAGTGTTTTCGACGTTGAATGTAAGGGAATAAGACGATGGTAATTTAGTAATTTGCGATCAATCGGACTTAAATGAAAGGCAAATAATTTGTGGACTGGGCCGAAAAAAACTCTTATTTTCTGATACCGGCCCGAAATTTTCCCCTTTTTTTTTAGAAAAGTGGGCCCCACAAATATAGGCCAGATTTCCTTCTATTTTTGGGGTTATGGGTAACCCCATCGGCCCATGCCCGACCTTCCCGTGTTTGATACATAAAACAGGGCAATACAGAAAGGACGAAGAGCGGTTCGTACATTCAAAAAACAGGACAGGTAGCGTAGCGCCATTGGACAGACAGTCTCTGCGAAACCCCCTACGAGCAAAGACGAAATTCAGAAAAAAGCTTGTATTCAAACACTCTTTCTTGCTCCAATATGTATACGCCAGTGCGTGCTGAATGTGAGAACCTAGCACAAAAGAGAGCAAAAGACTCTTTAACAAAAGGAATAGAATGGGAACGAAATCAAAATATCCCAGAAAATCGCACAGTTTCAGAGAGGATTCCTCTGTGTAAATCTTGTCTCCCACATCTTACTGGCTTGTATTACTGTGTTTTTGTATTATTGGTTTGATTCATATGATCATTTGTGTATGAATGTGCCAATATATCTCTGTTTCTTGTTAAAAATTTCAAAAGCTTGTGTCTGGTACGAGAGAATCAGGATTCTTCTTGCTCGTGTTATTTTATTTGTTGGGTTGTCTGGTTTTTAAGTTTCCTTCTTGTGAAATGGTGATTCTACCATTGATAGAATTGGTATGTGCAGTACTATGTGCTAAATATGTGATTTACGCAGATTTTTCGCTGTAAAAAGAAGGATACATCATACATTGTTCAAAACAATTTTCAAATGAATTCCTACTTTCATTCTGTATTTGCTGTCATAACTTTGAAGTGTCTTGCTTCAGTTTTTTGTAATTTCATAGAAATATAGAAAGAAAATTTAAGACAGAGGAGGTGGCCTGTCAGCCCCCTCTGGTTCCGCAACTGCTGCTGACGCTTTTAGAAACTGTGATTTTAGATGGTGCAAGTAAATTAGAGAGTAAATAATACATCATTTGATATTTGGGTGAGCAGATAATTGGCTTATAATGTCGCCGTTGCTGGAAAAATAGTTTGTCAACAAAGTCTAACGTGTTCTTCTGCAGCTACTGCTTTATTTCTTGATCACTCGAAAAGAAACATAAGTATATCAGTATATGGTTTCAATTTCTTGCCATTGAGTTAAAACCACTCTTGTTGATGTTTATTCCTGTCAATGCTGCGTTTTTTATTTGTTCAAACATTATGCCCTTCAACTTCCAGAGCATGGTAAGATTTTGAGAAAGGAAGGCATGGAGTTTGGTGATTCTACAAGAAAACCTGACTCATCACTGGATTTTCACGGCATGGAAGAGGTGGAGAGAGAAGAATGGGGAAAAAAACTTAAACGTGCAGGTATTCAGCCTTTCAACCTGAAAATTGTCCAAGAAGGAAGATATTTCAGCTTTCTTGTTGTACCACGTTTGCTTTATAGAAAAGTTTCTCTTTGAATATAACTAATTTTTGGTGCATTAAAATGGGAATATAGATCATTAAAGTGGAGTTCCTATTTTCAGAGTTGATTATTCAGATAGATTTTTCTAAAAATTAGCATTCTTGTATGAATTTTGGAAGCGATCAGGGAAGTTAAGCTGTGCAAGCCACAGAATCCTGCGATACTTAATAAATTTGTCCAGTAAATTCATCGTTGGGAGTTGGTACCCATTTGAAAACTGCTGCATGATGAAAAAAATATTTATGATTGGAATTCCATGTTTATATTTAACAACATATTAGTAGTTCTTTTATTTTGATTAACGGGCTGCTCAATTCCTGCCTCGGAATAAACGAGAACAGATGGATGTATATTGGTGATTTTTAAAGCTAAGATGGAGTGTTCTCTTACTAAAAATTTCATTGTTGCCCGTATAAAAGTGACGTAGCTACAGTTTCAACAGGTAAAGTGTGGGGTAGAACAACTGTTGGAAAAAAGAGAAGCAGATGTCTGTACTTTCCAGATGATAAAAATAACTTGGAGAACTCAGTTCTTCCTCCTGAATTACTTGGCGTTCCACCTCCTCGTTTATGATGGATAACAATCCCAGTTTAGCTGATAAAAAAGCTTTTTCAGTTTCAGCAAAATCTGATTCTTCTGTTGCTGATTTGAAGATCCATGGATCATTGAAACATCCCAGGATTCAGGTTTTGTTTTTTTTTTTTTGTTTTTATGTATGCAATCCGAGTCTTTTAGCAATGTATTTTGCGTATCTGGCTTATGTGCATGTCGACAAGTTGTAGGTGTTCTAAAGGAAAAGAAGATGAAGTTGGAAGCTCTTGATCTAAACAGAAGACCATTTGTTTTACCCTGTGGAAAGACGAATGTAACTCTGAAAAAAGAAAGCTTGATATCAATGGTGCACTAAATTTAAATGCAGATCCGGCAGATCAAACTAGAGATGATTTGACACAAAAAAACTGGGGGAAAGTTGGATTTTGAAGTTGAAAAACTTGTTGAATCACCTATTGTTGGTGCTCAAATGGAAGAGACCAGCAGGTGCACGACTGATATAAGGGAGACAGCGTTATTTGATGTGCATTTGACTTTCAAGCTAGCTTCCGAGAAGAACATGTCCCATATGTGTCTAACGAGTCAAGTGAATGGTAAACCAATCCTAGGATATCCTCTTGAAATTGGGCATTAACTGACAATTGTGAAACTTTTCTTCCTTTTGATGACAAAGGGAGCAGTATATTTCATCGACCTGTTTGGAGAACTTCTAGGAGGACACCTGTATGTTATGTGACCAATGCCCATTTTTATACCATCTCTAAGAATGTGCGAAACGAGCGAGAGAAGTTGCCAAAGAATCCAAGCAATTACAGAAAGCAGGGGTGGTAGTACTTGCCAGAACTTGTGTTCCTGTGGACTATATATTCATTAAGATACTAGCAGCAGTTGGTAAGGTACAATCTTGAGCCGAAACCTATGATTTAGTATGCAAGTTAGAACTTATAGGACTATAACTAACTTAGTCGCATCCTGTTTTCTCTAAAAGATACCTCAGTTTACTATTTCGGTCTTGCTTTCCTAGGATAATGTATAAACTACTAACTTCTTATTATCCATGTCTTAGTCCAGATATTCTGTTTTAGATTGACAGGGGGCGACCACCCGCCTCTCAGTCGAACATTGCATGTCCACGTGATTTGTGTCATTAAACGAATTACTACACACTCATTCATCTAAATTCAAATATGAAAATGAGATCTGAAATGCATGTAAACTTATCTCTGTGCGTGTGGTCGCATGTTCATAGCAATAATTACTACATAACTGATGTTTATACTCAAAATCTTGCAATTGTGATACTCTCTAATTGCGATTGTTTTTTTTTTTTAAAACAAAAGAAGCATTTTGCCTAAGCTGGTTAGTGGTTACTATAATCCATCAGTGCAGAAATCTGCAGGAGATTAATGTCAAGGTTCCATAATAATATATGTTGGATGGTAATTTTCACTGCGTTCAATCGAGTTTATCAATGTGGCACAGTAATGAAACAAAGCGTTTAAATTACAGCACAATTTAATTTTTTTTGACGGGGGTAAAAAGCGGACACTCCTCAACGTTCATCCACTTTAGCACTTTACCCCATAACCTTTCAAAACGTGCACTTAACCCCTTGAACAATTTTAAATAGTGCACGTAATCCTCTAAACAATATTCGAAAATTTGGTATGTATGCATGTATTTTCTGTAGAATTTAACAAGTATACCCATCAGAAAATACATGAAAATGATTTTTACTAATATACCCACAGTCGAAGAATTTTACTCGTAAAGTTCCTGCAGAAATACATGAAAAACATATATACTCTCGACTGTGGCATGTGAGACGCATGCGAGGAATTTGCAGGCAGAATATTCGGGGAAAATTGTCCACGAATATTGTTTAGTGGGTTAAGTGCACTACTTAAAATTGTTCAGGGGATTAAGTACACGTTTTGAATGGTTAGGGGGAACGTTGGGAGTGCCCGCTATTTACCTTTTTTGAATTATTCAATTACCAACAACTATAATAACCATAACAGGTACAATACAATTTTTAGTCAATATTCTGAACAACTCCAATCCTAATGTACAGAAGACTCTTTCTAACAGTACATCTACCATCAAGATACCATTCAACAAAAGTATCTTGTGTATTGAGCATTGTTTCGCAATTGTAAGGATCTAAACATCCAAGATTTCACATCCAAACTCTCGAAAAGGCTTTTTCTGAAGATAGAATGCACTTTCTAGAACAGTTCTAAGGCGCAACGCTCATCAAGAATTCCATGAGGTCTTAATGCAGAATCTGAAGTGAGGCAAAGAAACTTCTCTGCTTGGTTCTATCATGATCAACAATTGATACCAGCTTTCCTAGTTCAATGGCTATCTGTAGACCACGGCCATTTAAATTGGTGATCGTGCCAAGTGCAAATTCCACACCGAATTGTGTCATAATACAAACAAAAGTTTCTTCATCTTGTTGCGTGATCCTACCCTCCAAATGTGATTTCAAAAATATGCATCAATCTGACAATTACATGATGGATGATCTTCCGACTTTTAAAACAACATACTTCCTGAAGAACTTCATAAATGGCTTTGGATTCAGGGTGTGATTCATCTGCTACTAGAAACTTGTTAAACTCGCCTTCCACCTCTATGAAAGTAGACCCTGGGGTGGTCTTTTTAACACCTTTATGTCTCCTCATACTTCTAGTCATCCTTGCGTCTCTCCATTTACTCTTGTCAGCACATAAGTGCTTGAAAAAGTACGTAGATGCCACTATCTTTTGGATCCAAATTCATGAGCTTCTCCGCGGCAAACTTCCCTAAACATTTTCATGCATTCTACAACCGTTCAGCATTCTACAACCAACGGCCCCCCAAATAGCTTCGTCTGGTTCCAGAGGCATCGATCTTATCAGCTCACGAGCCTCATCCAAGAGCCCAACTCTGCAAAATAAATCGATCACACAAGCATAATGCTCCATAGCGGGAACTAAACCATACAACTCCATGTCTGGAAATAACCCCAACCTTTCTTGACTAATCCACCGTGAGCACAAGCTGAAAGGATACCGACAAACGTGATATCACCAGACATAAATCCCTCTTTATCATACGTTCAAGAATATCGAGGGCCTCATTTGCGTGACCATGAGATGCATAAGCCACAATCATTGAGTTATAAGACACCAAGTCTTTGTCTACCATTGCATCAAAGATCTCCCTAGCAATGTCAATGTTCCCGCATTTAGCATACATATCAACAAATGCATTACCAAGTATTGCAGTTAATAGAATCCTTGCTTAAAATAGTTATCATGAGTCCGCTTACCTATATCCATATAGCCGGATTGAGCACAAGCTGAGAGCACAGGAACCAAAGTACTCTCCATGGGATTCAATCCTTGTCTCTCCATTACATCATATAGTTCCAAAGCCTCCATAGGCTTATTGTTTTGCGAGTAACCAGCTATCATTGCATTCCACGAAATCACATTCCTCTCAGGCATCTTATCAAAAAACTCACGAGCCAACTCAACATCCCCACTTTTCGCAAATCCATTAATCATACTAGTCCATGAAAAACTTCCTTGACTTCCATATTATAGAAAATCTCTCTAGCCTTAGCTAAGCCCCCATACTTGACATACTTATTCAATGCAACATTCATCACGTTCAAACTAAATCTAACTCCTCTCTTATTCGCAAACTCATGAATCCATTCCCCAACCCTCAAATCTCCCTTTCGGGTGCAAGCTGAAAAAACTGTCACCAGACTTCATTAGGCTCCACCCCACTTTGACACGTTTCATCAAACACCTCAAGGCTTCATTAGCCATTCCATTTATCGCTCTCCGATTAATCATAGTAGTCCAAGAAACCACATCAATTTCTCCACTTTCACGGAAAATCTTATCTGCACGACTAAATGAATCAAACCATTTTTTTAATCACCTCTAGTAGATCCCACTTTCCAAATCCTACAATGCAGTGAATCTCCCACTCTAAAATCTTCCAACCCCCCAAAAGCTTTCAGCCCAAAAGCATAGCGTCTCTTGTCCATCTCCACACATTCTCTAACCATTCTCACAAAAAACAAAAAAACCATGTCATAGAACCTATATTTAACACAACCCCTGATAATAGTATTCCAAATACACATTTGGCTCAAGAATCTGTGGAAAGAGGGCATCTGCATAACGAAGTCGCCAATTTCATCCAGGGCAAAAAAGATAAGAGTCTGCTGACAGGAAAGAGATGAAAAAACAGGCCAGTCCGCATCGTGTGAGCTTGAATTTGCTTCGCATGGGACATCTAATCGCAGGATTCTATGAGGAGAGTTGGGTTTGTGATTTTGAGGTTCGGGTTTGGAGTTGATTTACTTTTCTTGGAGTTTGAGGAGAAGTTGGCAAATGTTTGTGCGGGGAGTATTTGTTCCGCTGAAGGCAGACGAAGTTTTCATGTGCAGCACAAAGCATGTTTTGCTGCCTTCAGTAGTTTCATGTGCAGCACAAAGCATGTTTCTGCCGTTGAAACTCCATTTTATACATTGAGGCAAGTTTATCACAAAATGCTTCCTTAATTCTCAGAGTTTGGGTTTGGCTTCATCGAATTCGAATTGGATTTGATAATTTGGAGAAATTTAAATCCATTAAAATGACTAAATACAAGTTTAAAATGTTGGTGAAGAAATTTAAAATCCGAAAATTAATAAAAGTTTAAAATGATTGTTAAACTTCAATCAATCCAAATAGATTTTACCATGTTTTGGGAGAGCATAGAATTGCCATCATTTTCTTGCTATTTGTATCAGCGATCATGAGGGTTAATTCTTTCTTTGTGTCAAACGTAAAGTGCTTGTAAATGCTTATCATAAGTACTTATATATTTTCAAATCAAAAAGCAATTTGTAGGTTGATTCTCTTGCTTTTTCTATTATTTCTCCAAAATAAAGCATATAAAAAATAACAGAGAAAGTCACGACGTTTTTTGACTTATTTAACTTATATGATGACAATTTATAATTAATTGAAAATTATTAAGCTGTTTCTAACAAACACTTAATGTGTTTGCTTAAAAAATTTTTTTTCAATTTTAAACAAAAACAGTATAGAAGTGCTTTAAATAAGTAATTATATAATTAATTGAAATTCAATAAGCTATTTTCTATTTTAATAACAAACACTCAATAATTTGCTCAAAAACACGTTTTTTCAACTTTAAGCAAAATCATCCCTCCTTCAGAACGCGACGTCCTCGTCGCGACCTAATCCACTGATTCAGGAATTTAGAGGTGGCTCCCGTATATATAGCGTTTTCCCCTGCAGGTTCAAGAGGTGGTTCTCACGCACGTGGTACTTTACCCCTCAGGTTCAAAGGTGACCATGTCATATAGTACTTTGTCTCTTAGGCTCAAGATGTGGCTTCCACACACATATCACTTTGCCCCGCATATCAATTATCTCCCGATATTTCCTTCCCGATGATCGGCTCTGATACCAATCCGTCATGCCCTCGGTCTCAGGCCCACGCAAACAATAATGTACAATGAGCTCCTATAGCAACTACTTCGTATGTGTCATCGCTCTACGAAAATGGTTAATCAAAGTTGCTATAAGAGTTCATTATAAACTCATTACAAACCATTTTAAACTTTCAACTTTTACGATTGTGTGACAAGGGTATTACAACAACCCTAACGAGTGTAATATGAAATATACATAGAACTCATATGTCTAATAATATGTAATAAATGAGGAATATTTCTACGGCTGTAAGACTACATGATATTCCATGTATATATTTTACTATTAATGACCAGTTAATAAGATTAACTCAAGCTAAATATGAAAATGGAGATGTACGTGGGATGATCCCAATGGTTGTTTCTTTTTTTTCTCTTTTTTTCTCTTTTTTTTTTGAAATGCTTATGATTATTTCTATATATGGAATATTTAAGGTTTTCTTGAGCTTCACTATTTTATTTGTTAAGTTTCGGTGGCTTTTCTCTTTACTGGTTTTTCTGCATTTTGATGTAATCGTCAAGTTGGCTTTCGTTTCATAATTATATTTATTGTTAAAAAAAAATAAGCCGAAAGTAGAATACAAGGCAATAAGACATGCCATGTTGCCCATGTTATTTTGTACGGTCAGGCCTAGTGCTTTTTGAACGTATTATTTCACTCACGAATGTCTCACATGGATTTAGAAAAAAAGTTAAATACTAACCATTCTTTTTAAAAAAAAGGGAATTAACACTATAAAAGTGGACATATGCTTCAAGTCAGTATATTACTTCATTTGGCATTATTTAACTTATCTTTCGGGAAAATTGTATTTTAAACAAATTTTTTTTCTTTAAAATGAGTTAGTTGATTACTTTGTTTAATATGTATTGTTCACTCATCGTGTTCAATGGCGGACGCAGAAATTATAAAGCAAAATAAAAATAAAAAAATTAAGTGTTAAAATATAATTTCAGGTGGGCAAAATGTAATTTTTTAAATAAATTTTTTAACACTATAAGGAAAGTTATTTAACAACATAATAAAACGTTATGAAAATATATATGAAAAATTACGGATAATACATAAAAACGTCCCTACAATTTTCAGTGGCTGTTTAGTCACTAAAGTTTTCAGTGACCCGGTTTAGTCCCTAAAATTTAAAAACTTTCCCGGTTCAATCCACGATATTAAGTCGGTCGTGAGAAATAAACGAAGACGGACTTATTCGGGAATATGTTAAAATTCTAGGGACTAAACCTGGTCTGGTTTATTCTCAATTCAGTTCCCAGAGTTTTAAAAACATTCCCGATTCAGTCCCTACCCGTTTACTTCTTACGACCAACTTAACATCGGTGACTGAATTGAGAAATTTTTAAAACTTTAGGGGCTAAACTGGGTCACTCAAAACTTTACGGACTGAACAGACGATCCAAACTACAAGGACGTTTTAACGTATTTTCGTGAAAATTACGAAACTTGCAGTTCAGGGTATTAAATAAGTGTATTGTCCCTTTATATAAACCTCATTGTTGTGCAAAGAAAATCTTCCAAAATCACAAACAATTCTCCAAGTAACATGGGGTGTGTTTGCATGAAGCAAAGGCGTGTATTTGAAGTTCCATCCATTCTTGCATCCCAAACAAGATGTACGGTACAAAATAGTATCAAACGATATTCAAATTTCTTATGCAAAACATTCAAATAAGCATATATGGTTCATCTGTTTGTCTAATACGTAGAAAATGAAATATGATTTAAAGCAAAAACAATGGTTGATTTGTTGACTGCAGTTACTGTGAAAGAGGTGAAAGCTTTGAACGAGCTGTTTAGGAAACTGAGTAGCTCTATTGTGATGATGGCTTCATTAATAGGGTAATCCATCTATCCTGACTTGTTGCTTAATCAACTTTGGTGGGTTAAATGATCACTTTTTGTCTCGATTTTCTCATTAAGTTTATGCGTATATGAAGTAAAATACATCTCGTATATCCCCCGGGCATAGACGAGGTAAAGGAGGTACAATTTCCCATGCTGAAAGCTGACCGCCTCGGTCGATTCCATGAGGGAGCAATTCTACTCTCTTTAATGGGAGGACCTGGTTGGACGTCAGTAGGGGTTGCCTCAACCCTGACCATTTCGTGCACATCCCGCGATTTACCTTGTGACGGTTTATGAAGGGTCGGGGTTGTTACCTGAGGACTATATATATATATATATATATATATATAATTGTTGAATTACCCAATATTACATGGGTTTCACGTATAACTAATTCATGTTGGATCCATGCAAATTACATTGGCCGATGACTTTTCATGTTTTATAAATTGAAGTTGTATTGTCTTTGTTGCATAACATATAGGATATATTTAGCTTATTGACTTCAAATACATGAGTATCAAATTCATCGATCCAAATAAAAGCACTGTAACATTGATGCAAGATTTACGCAAAACATTTTAAACATCAAAATCATCTATTTCATCATTATAATATTCATATTTTAAAAAGTAGTGCCATTTTTTCATATATCCCAATAACGATCACTATCGCATAGCATAAAGCTAGCACAGTTGAGTGCTCTATCTACATATCGAAAATTTTTGCGTACCCTCGTGAGTACTATTCTATGGGGTACCATAATTCTTGGATGGGTATCTACTTGTCAAATGTTAGGCGAAAGATACACATCTAAGATTTGATAACGCCCAATACCGTGTAGTGTTCATGAGGTAGCGTATAAGTATTCCTGCAAACCTTTGCTCTCTTTTTTCTAACTTGTTAATGAACTCAATTAGCATTATGTTGTAGGAGGAGTTTCGGCTTGGGTTGTTCAGAAACGACAAGAAGAGGTCTCTTCTGGGAGAAAGGGTCAGACAATAATCATTGGCTTCATAATTGGGGCGATATTAAAATGCAAAAAAAATCGTAGACGAAATAGGATTTTTAACAATACATAAATATGCACACAAAAAAAATCAATAATAGAGGAAGATGATCACCCTACTCTCCCCTTTGGCTCCCACAAAATTAATTTGGAAAAATTACATTTGACATCCTATAGTTTGATACAAATTTCACTTTTAAACCAACCTATTATTTGAGAAATTACAATTTACATAATAAACTTTCATTAATTGTAACATTTTACATTCTTTTGACTCGAGTTTGTGTTTTTATCGAACTGTATTTCATCATCGTCATACATCCCTCAAACTTAGAGCCTCCTAAACTAGTTATTGAAAATTTTGAAAAAAAAAATCAAAATAATCTTTGGAGTGTCAAACTTCATTTTCCAAAATCAAACAACTAGACAATATTCATACCCAAAAAAATTTATTTTAAATTTTTTGTAACAACTAGATTGAGGGGCTCTAAGTTTGATGATGTAAGACGGATGGTGGAATGCGGTGATAAATCTTTGATAAAAACATAAAAACAAGCCAAGATGACACAAAGTATTACAATTAATGAAAGTTTATGTAAACCGCTATTTATCAAACAATAGTTGTAAAATCAAATTTGGACCAAACTATAGCGTATAACACTATTATTTTCGAAATGTGGAGAGCTACGAGATGGCTTACCTTAATAACCCCGCTTCACATGTATGCCAAATTCCGTGAAACAGAAACTAAAATGAAACATCCAACAGATAAATATTCAAGATGGCTAGGTATTATGTTTGAAAACGAGTTCTTGGGTTGTTTCTGATTCAACAGATATTCGACTTGTTCGACTCGAAACACGATGGCGTAATTGATTTCGGAGAATTTGTCAGATCGTTGAGCGTATTCCATCCCAATACACCTCAAGAAGAGAAAGCCATTGTATGGACACAACACCTTTCCTTGCTCATGCATATACGCATCACAAGCACAATTTCAAGAAACGTATTTTGTTGCTGATATTACAGTCGCATTTAATATACACGACATTTGGAACACTGGCTTCATAAAAGAAGGGGTAAAGAAGATGATTACAGATTGCTTACTGAGTCAAACTTGATCCTATCTGATGACATTATTGAAGCTATAATAGATAAGGCGTGGAATCTGTCAAATATTCTTGAACGTATTTATTCAAGATTTTTTGGATATTTACAGGGTTGGAAAGTGCAATGAACAAAGTTAAAACTTCTATTTTGTGTAGACATTTGAAGCAGATCAAGCAGATTCAAAGGAGATGGCAGGTAGACATAGCAGAGGAAAGACTTCGTGCTCGTCGCTAAGAAACCGTCTTTTCATGACACACCTTACTTGAAGTAATTTTTATCTCAACCATATTTGGAAGTCTTTTTTGATTTGAGTTGCGGCTGACAACTCGTATGCTTTTCTTCTCTTTCAGGGACTTAACAACTGCGTTCCTAGCTTTGTCCTGAGAGAAGAAAGAAGAGAAGAAATTGTCTACTAGCTTTCTCAACAGATCATTAACTAGTCATAGTATAAAATGTGCAGACTTTTTTCTATGTACGTAGTTTCAAAGAGAATGTAATAAACGAAGCAAAAAACTGCCAAGCTTATAAATCCAAGAGATGTTAACATATTTGTCATTTGCATTACTAAGATCTTCATTATCCTGTATATATCAACTGAATTAAAAAATGTGTTATATTAAGTTTTCAAGATCTACACTGTCTGAGTCATTTTTCGGGATCATCTTTAATTCTTCGCTAACACTCCTGCAAATTATGGGGTAGCACATACTGGCGTGCAACCTGGACCAAACATTATCTGCTAGGATCTCATTTACGGTATCCGTTGGATGAAATTGGTCCCACCAAATATGACTAGAAGCATTATTGCAAGCCATATCGGGGGGAAATGCACATTATCCACCTTTGTATTTTCCAAAGCCACAGCACACATCCGTCTTGACATTAAATCCTGAAAACGACTTGTTAAAAACAGCATTAGATAAAATGTTGAGACAGCCTCTTCGTTGTAACGATATCAAGAATCAAGCAGTCTTACCATAACGATAGTGATTCTTGATAATGTCCATAGAGCCTTCAAATGCATCACAAAAGATCACATTGGCCTCGGGAAGTTCGTGGTTAAGTTCCTCGACTATGAATCTCATGGCGAAGTTGAACTCTAGTATCATGTCGTTTATTGTCTCGATGCACTCCCCGTTCTTGCTTGATGATACAACCACAAGTAATATGGAGCACATCCTATTGGGGCTAGTCCCATCACAACCACATTTCTAACATTCAGCTTCTGCAATATAAGTGTAAATTGATTTCAGGATAGCTCCAGATTTTCGTCTTTTGAGTACCTTAATAATTATATGGCATTCAAAGGGATCTGGTGCTACCTAGAGTCGAGTAGAGAAAGCCTCCCATCAAAATGAAAAACTCTTCATATTTCATGTAGTTTGATATATATATTATATATATAGACTTAATACCTTAATCTCCTGCTTCATGGTTTGCGCTAAAAATTGATTGAAACTCCAGGGTAGATACAGAGATTGTACACTAGATACATTTCGGAGATAGTAGTGTATGTAGTCGTTGCTCCCGATTGAAATGTAAAATCTGGAGTTTGAAAATAGATCATTTGCTGCATCCTCACCCATACTGAGAAGAACTGCTGAGATGTATCCATAACCTGCTGAATTTGCTGAGTGAGGGATATATGCTGCCCCGGTAGAAGATTTTAGAACAAGTAAATGATGAGGGCATAGTAGAAATGCTTGTTTGAGATTGTAAGACCAAACATCTTCCCTTGTGCCAAAAGCTATATTCATGTTAATTGTGCAACTCAATTTTTTCAACCACATTGCAGCCCAAAGCAATAGCGGTTAGATCGTGGTAACAACATAGGACAGTTGGAACACTTGTTGCTACTCAGTAGACATTAAGTCAAGATACGGAATTAAACAAGCACTAGAATTTTGGTTCTCGAACATCATAAGCTTTAGTTGAGGGCAATAAAATTGTGATGCACAATGTATTCCAGTCATTGATAATGGTTTTAGCTTCTCTGCACAAGAGAAATCACAGTATCTTGTAATTAATACAGTTAACTCAAAGAGCACGGTGCAATTTCCCAACACCACTTAAAATATTTATGTCAGTTCGAAAAGTCAAAATATGTACTAATTGGGTGATTTGGAGGAATTTTGTACCAATTCAGAGCCACTCGAGAAGATGATCCCAGCACCAGCAGAGGCATAGTTGACTCCTTGGACCATATCCTCGACAGAGCCGATCTCCCCTATATAACTGGGCACAAATGGTAATCCAAGATGCAATGCTGTTAAAGCCAAGGAAACAAAGATAACTAAATTTAAAGTAGGGACGAAAATCAAGAAGTGCATTCCAAGAATCATCTTTTTACCACCAACTACATTGTTGACGCCCCAACGACTTTATAAACGTTCAAGAATAGAAGGCAAAAATTCAAGATTTAGGTTCCATAAGAAACAAAAGAACAGTAATCTTTTTTCCAGTTTCCACCCCACATCATCACCCAAGAACATCCAGCAAGTGGGAATTTCAGTGATGTAGATCACTCAAAATTAGAGGGAAAAAATCAAATATCATTTGAAATTCTTCAAACAATTATTAATTTTTCCACCTCATTTGATCACCCCAAGGACACCTACCAAGTGGGCAAAATTCAATTTTAATATGTAGTTATTCTAAAAAAATATTAATTCTTCCATCCCCCCCAAATACTAATCTCGCTGCATCCAAGAACATACTTTCAATATCAACCTCAGTAATTAAACCATGATAACCTATTTCCTTAATCACAAAACCCAAAGAAACAAAAAAATCAAGAAACAGCATATTCAAACTACCGAGATAATCAACAGGAATCCTTCCATTGCAGAACCTTCAAGTGGGCCAATGAGTATCAAAATCTCTTCCATACGGAAGCCTATCTGCACGAGCAAATGTCCCAAGAAAATTATTTATTCCGCAGTCCACAGACGAGTCTCATAACGAACAATGCCGGAGCCAGAGAATATGGATCCCGGGCCGGGATTGGTTCGTTTCCATTATTGTTGAGTTCAGGATAGAGTTCGTATATGAGTTGTTGAGGGTAATTCGATGATAATCGGATGGAAAAATAGGATTGGAATGATGATCCAGAGGCCTCGGATTGTAGAGGATTCCATTAATGTGGATCTCTATTAAGTGTGCGCGCGCATTAGGACGGAGATGTGTGTACTGTGTATTGAGAAAGCGGTTGAAAAATGTTTGAAAAAAACCCGAAAATGACATTTCAAGGGAGTTGAGTTAGTTACAAAGTTTATGTTGCGGCTTCAGGGCCTTTTTGACACCTTCAAACATTGGATTCGCAAACTCAAAATTGGGTGCTCGCAAACTCAAAAATTGGGTGTGCCAATTCAATGGTCATGTTGGTCTGAAGGACAACATCAAATAAACCAGTTATGAAGTCAACAACTGATATGAAATTAGTTTTAGGCATATATTTATTTTATTTAATATAATGATTTGATACACAATTATTGGTTATTTATTAAACGAGAATGTGAATAACGTAAAATAATTCAGATTGTACATAGGATAATGATTTAACTTAATTTAATAAGCTTTACAGTTGCACCATGAAATTCCTAAGAGAACTAGCTGGTACGCCAATTTTATGATCGATGGTGGCATGTATGCAAAAAATTATCTGTAAATTTGTGGCACAATATAATGAATGTCAATGTAAAAAATATGAAGCTAATTTCAGAGGTCATGAATTTTATTACTGCACTTCCGAGTCTTAAAATGTTGATGTCGGCACTAAGGGCAATACTCTTGATGCCAGCATAAAGTGACAAGTGGCACCTCTTTTGTTAAAAGTACTAGCTTGATAATCTTAACGACAACATCAAACAAATTAGACCCAAGTCTCATGGATGTTCGGACCCACATTTTGTGCTGGTGTAAATGAATGGTGACAGAGTTTGGACTTCCTCTTTTTTCTCTCTTCTTTTCTTTTTTCCTTTTATTATATGCACTTACTCAATATATAACTAAAATATAACCCATCGCAAAATGTTGAAAAATTAGACATACAAATATAAGATGCCTTCACGCACTGCCTCCGCAGGCAAATATGCCGATGTTTTCTAAGCACGGGATCAATGCTCGAGTTTCAACGAAGTTTAAGCGATTTAATTACCCAACAATAAGCCAACCAACTATATACACATACCATTCCATAGAACAAGCTAATATCTTGGCTGTCAAGACTTCCGAATGAGAAACAACGCAAGACGAAATTTAAATTAAGGATTCATCTTTACCACGGACGTAGTTCCATGAACCAAAGGTTGGCTAACCCATGATAGTCAATAGTGGAGACGACCCCTCGCCCATGGCACCGTATGTTGACCACCTCCATTTCTTCTTTGCCCGTTATTCGGTTTGGACAACACCTTCATCCTCTGCTCCTTCATGTTTGCAAATAACAAGTCTAAAGTTTGAGGTCGCTGCTTGGGCACAACAACATTAGCTTGATGTGCTGGTTTCTGCATGCAAGTACACAATGGAGTCAGTTATAACCAATGCAGTTGAAAATGCGGGACCCCAAATTCAAATTAAAATCCAGCAAAGCCCAAATGAAAAGATTAATGACAAGAAAGTCGACTATAAAATATGCACCCCTTCAACAATGTGTCAATGTTTATGGATATAAAGAATAATACATTCACAGTGAAGTGAAGCCTCTCATTTGAAGCATTCTGAACTGGTGGGACACCAACCCTGCATGCATGGCACAAAGTATGGTTGGAAATCAAATGAAAATGATAGCACAACACTAACCAGGGTATTGAAGACATCCAAGATCATGCGACATATATTGGTATGGCAGTCAGAAATCATGATAGATGCAACCTTGCAGCTTGAACCAACAAGAATAAGATAAACCATACCAGACCGAAGGTGGATCTCATTATCTTTTTATTCATTTAAAAACTGGTGATCTGACCAGCATATTAAAAGAAACACCCCTCAGGAAGCAGGAAATAATCCCTCCCTAAACTGTCTGATATGCAAATGATTCGTAGGAACAGCAGACGAAACTTGGCAAGCATAATGGATCCCCCCTAAGAAGTACCGCAGCTTTAAAGGGCTTTTCAGTATCAATGATTACCAATAATATGAGAAACTTCAAACAGACTACACATGCTGCTCAAGCTTTGTGAAAAATAGCTTCAAAAGCTAACATGTAACCTCCAAAATGCACCATATAATTCATTATCTTGCGCATATGCTCCCAAGTTCAAATGTCACTACAGCATGTTTTCACAATTGATGCAGAACAAATGCGAAAAACTCAGACCATCAGTAACCATGGCAACTACAATTCAGAACTCAAACCATCAAAACAGTGCCAGTACGGAAACTATCAAACAACAAAACACCAAAGGAGTCAAGATAATAAATGTCCAACATGTTACACATGGGCAGCTTCCTATAGGAACCATATTAAGGTACAAGAGAGTGCCCTGAATCAGCTTCATTTTCCATCTCCAATGGAACAAGCTTGTTGGCATACGAGTTTCAAAGCAAAATGACCAATTTGTAACATCAGAAGTTAGCATATATCACATAATCATCCAGGAGATAACAACTGCAAATAAGGTCATATTTCTAGAATGTTGCGCATCTGTAACGGATCTCCAGCAATACTTGCATTACGAAATTCCATATTCAACAAAAAACCAAAAATACAACTCTCTTAGTAAACAGTTAACTTTCACAAATGTAATTTGTCTTCCTCTTAGTCAATTGAAAATCAACTTTACCCCCTCCTTCAAAAGCCAACTCAAATTTTCCTACACACATTAATGTGATGGATACCACTTCCAAAAGATTAGCTTGGCAGAATGGGCATGCTTTATAGGTCGACATTGAACAATCAAAAGCCCCGGACAATGTCCTCACACCCAACATCATGCAGGTCAATAACTGCATGCTTTTGAAAATAGACAAGCGGAACAGCACGCCACAAAATCAACAACATATAACCAAAATTACCTGCACCAAATTAGAAAAAAAAAATCATCTGAAGCGATTAACATTAAAAGGATTTAAAATGTCATTTTCAGAAACAGCCTCAGTACACTACTGAACATAAATGACCTTGGTTTATTAACACTGAAAGTCCTATTTCTGTTAAAAGCTCTATTGCGAACAGGCGCAGCAGCCTTTCTAGCAGCCTCAGTTGCCAAAGGAAACTGGTTTCCCTGAAATTTTGACCTCCTCTGAGCAAGAACTCCCTATCAAAGGAGAGTAAGAAATTAGATGAACCACTCATATCATGGGAAAAAATCACTCTTAATAAAACAGTATCTGATGGGGTAGGGGTAGATTTCTTCAGTCTTGTTTATACCTGTCTAACAGAGGATTTGGTATCCATAAATTTTCTAAGTCTCGCTGATTTATCTTGGGTGGCATTGTTAACAAACTTTTGACTCCGATTCTGTCGTAATTGAATCAAGAACTATTAGAACCAGATGTTCAGAATTATATCCTCATCAGAAAAACAAAAAATAAGGAAAAATCTAAGACAGAAGCTCACTGAAATTCTTTTCTTCTTAGGCTTAGCATCATTAGTCTTTGACATTTTAATAATATCATCTGTATCAAAAGCAACAGGACAGGACATAAGCAACATAATAAACAGATTAATAGTGTTACACAAATTAACTGTAAAAACAAGCGAAAATAAATCATACCCAATGCCATATCCATTTTCTTCTCTGTAAGTGCAATAGCTTCACTTGTGAGGAGTTTAGCTGCCATCTGAAATGAAAAAAGCAATGGTCAGACCAATAAAATCATCGCACTCAAACCAGATTTCCTAAGACGCTTTTGCTTGCAAAAATAATACCATATGCATCAAGCAACGTGCGATTACCGGAAAATTAAGGGCACCCCAAAAAAGAAAGGCGGCTTTTATAACAAAACCGTTAATTTATATCACAATCTCCACTACTCAAGAAACGCTTTTTAATTTTTAAAACTACTAATTTTCCTGTATTCTACATCTTCAAAACAAATTTGGAAGAAAATTACGATATAAACCACATAACTTCGCACCTATTGAATCTATTCCTTCCACAACAATTATTCCACAAGCTGCCACAGTTCAAAAAAAATAACTGAAACCTAGCAATATCGTTAAAAGGTTGGATAACACAAAAATTCAGTAGTTGAAACCTCGCAATATCGTTATAAATCATAACAACTCGTAACAATGAGCGTGTTCGAGCAACCAAAAAAATTGAATACAGACACTCAAAGAAAGGAATTAGACTTTGAAGCTACAATTACCTGATAAACACTTGTGAGATTGGATTCCGGGCAGAAAGTTTCAAGAAACTAGGGTTAGGGTTTTGAGCTTCAAATGAGTAGAGATATCTTCGAGATTAAGGTTCGAAATCTGTTGCCCTTATTTAGCACCATACGTATTTATATTATATTATATTATAATTATAATATATATGACATCTTAAAATAACTATTTTTGTATGATTATTATAAAATTTTAAAAATATTTTCTATTATTTTAATAATAGTTATAAGGTCGTGAGATAAATGGATAATATCGGAAGATCAATTATTAACTTTCCAACTTAATTCTTAATTTTTCACTAATTTTTTTCCTTCAAAAAATATGTGTGACGGTTTTTTCTTTTCCCATAAAATACCATATTTAAATCAGATATTAATTTAATATATATATACAATATGTAAAATTTAAAATTTTATTACACACATAACGTTTGTGCGTCGTGTTAGTATATATAAGTATATTAACCTTACGGATGTGAAATTAAGATATTTTGATTTACGGTAGTTCAAGTCCCGATGAACGTTTAAAAAAATATACGGAAATCCAATTTTATTGATATAGAAATATCTAATGATAAAAATAAAAATAAAAATTATTGCATGTCGAATTCTATCAGAGTCCATACAGATACCAAAATCTTTATCCTCTAATAATTTCTTTTAAAAAAGTAGGAATAGCATTTCAAAATCTAAATTATCCCCGATGCTCCATTTGGATTGAACGATTTGATGGATTTAGATTTCAAATCTTTATTACAAATTCATTCAAATTGTTTGGCTAATTTTGAAATCCAGATATTTCAAACACATCGTTTTCAATTTTAAAACATTTGTAATAATAACAATGTATTTCAAATTTCTAATTATTGAAATCATTACAAATCCAAATTTTTAAATCAATAATTAAAATGAAATCAAAACAAATTTCAGATGTTTACGAAAATTTGTAAGTTCTTGCAACGCTATATCGGGCACGAGACATGGCAATTCTTTTTAAAAACTACAAATAAAATATATTTAGAAAAAAGATTGATTTTTAATAAAAATTCTATTATATGATATAATCGTATAAAATACAATAATGCTGCTTATTAGTTATATTATATATAAAATGTTACTCCAACTTAAGGAACATTGTTATGGGTGAACAAAATTTCTGTTAAACCGAATTAACTAACCGAACCGAATTATTTTTGGAAATTCGATTCAGTTAATTCAATTAATTCGATTTTGATTTTTAAAAAGTTAAACTAATTCGGTTTTGTTAAATCGATTTTCATAAAAAATTCGATCGGTTCGATTATCGTAAAAAATTCGATTATTTCAATTTTAAAAAATTTGATTTGATCGGTGACCGAATAAACCGAATACTCAACCATAAACATTACTTATTTGTCAAGTATATCTAGAACTAGAATGTCCACATAATCACTTTCAAACACCTTAGAGGAATAGAGGTACATATCATTTCATGGTAGTTGGCTGGGAAAATGCATGTTTGTTGGAGGGGCAGCTGGCACATAAAAACATTTTTTAATATATTATTTTTATACCTATAAATTAGGGAAATGCTATATTCTTGTCTATTTTCAATAAAAAAAACCTATAATTTCCCATTTTTCAACAATAAGACTAGATTCACCCCTCGTCGTTAGTTTAAAAACAACGACAATATAATTGACCAACTTCTTGATAGAGGATTTGACCAAGCTATCCCACTAATTTGTTCAGAACTCCCCAGCTAGTATCCTAGTTGATATCAAACATTCATGCTTCTAGGCCGCTCGAATCAGGGACCTCTGAAGATATATGAGTAGATTTGCTGAAATATGAAGGCATTACGCAACTAAAATGGTTCGAGATGTCTATTTTGCCTACGCCAACTAACCAACTCCCGGGTTTTAAACCATAAGGCGATTTCATCCTGTGCAGTCTTCGGGCCATCACTGCCATGAATTTTATGTCTGGACACCATAATAATAAGGTTATACTACAATTTCTAGTTGGCAGCTCCTTTAGTTCATAATTAGTCAAATAATAGAATGTTACACAAAGGAATGAAGATTATTGTGGAGATTCATAGCCAAATCTCAGATTCAATTCCGAAAAAGGGTGTGGTTTTTAAATTTGGGAAAATATTTAAGTATGACTGACTTCAGGTGTCCAAGGGCATGACTCGTGATTAAATTACCCATACAAATTTGTTAAATGAGTAATTCCAACCATATGACAAAAGAAGAAATTTCACATCTATTGAATCATAGAACAACTTTAATCATCAAGGACATGTCAACTTAAGTGAATGAACTTTTTTTTTGTTTGACATGAACATGAATTATATTAATTAAACAAAAGGTATATCGAATATCCGACTTAATCCCACAAGACACGACAAAAACAACCGATAAAAAGACAACAAATGCACGTGCCAACGTGGGCTATAACGAAAACACACCTAAGACAAGGCAGACTAAATGAACTAATGGTATGATATGTCATAATTGAAACACCATACCGTGAGCCGAAGAGAGCATGGACTACAAGAGCCAAATCAGGTCCCTTCAAACCATATTGTCTAGGATGTGGTCGAACAAAGGAACTATCTTCCAATATATCCGAAGGAACAAAGAAAGATAAACGAGAGACATTAACTGATAAAAGACAAACAATAGAGCAAGTATTCGTATCCAAAACCCTCATTGAGATCCATCGATCAAAGAACACCACTGGACGGCGCATGAATAAAGGCCCATTAGTCAAATCCAAGTGCAGACCCGTCAGTAATGTAGACCAAAGTAACCACCATCATGAAAGCCAAGTAGTGTAGCCACAAGAGGAAAAACATGATAGACCTACAAACCCCATACATAAGAGCTAAACTAACCTACACCAAAATGGGAGAAACAACACAAATAGCCATCCGTGAGCATGGGTTCTCCCAATCCATGAGCATATTGCTCGGAGATAAATCATGGTGCTCGGCGGGGCTGCAGAGCAACCAGCGCAACTAAAGATAGAAACTCCGATGGATGGGATGGAATGGAGCATCCTTCAATGAAAGGGACGAGCCAGAAGAGTCAACAAGAGTTCTAGCTTTTATTCCATGGGAGATAAATCCTGGTGCTCGGTGGGGGCTGCAGAGCAACCACCATCGCTGAAGCTAGACACTTTGATGGATGGGATGGAGCAGCCTTCAATGAAAGGGACGAGCCAACAAGAGTTCTCGTTTTTACATAAATCACATTCTCTACCCAATCACTTGTAGAGGTGGAAGAAACTGAACGAACATATCGCTTTTAAGCACTGTGGCACCCCTAAGAAATGTATCTGTATGAGCGGCACCAGATCTAGAAAAAACTGAACTACGCTTCATAGAAACATAATTTCCAAGTATTGAATTGGCGCCTCATCTAAAAGCCTAAGATTATAGGGAGACTGAACGATTATTATTTATTCTCTTAGCACGCCTCGTCATTTGTGAGCCGATTTTTGTTCATCTCTTTTGGATGATCATCAAGTGGATAAACTATTGGCTTTTAAGCACTGTGGCACCCCTAAGAACTGTATCCGTATGAGCACTAGCCACTGGATCTGGAAAAAAAACTGAACTACGCTTCATAAAAGCATACATTCCAAGTATTGAATTGTTATTTCATCTAAAAGCCAGAGATTATAGAGAGATTGCAATATTATTTATTCTCTAACACCCTCATCATTTGTGAGCCGATTTGTTCATATTTTTTGAGTTGCGCATCAAGTTGATATTTCTTGTGTGCGAAGTTGTTGTTTTGAGTTTTGAACACTGGATCACGGGTTGGCTAGAGGCTCTGATACTATGTTGAATTATTGTCTCATCTAAAAATCCAAGCTTATAGAGTGATTGAACAATTTATTATTTATTTTCAAACACCAAGCACGACTACTAGATCCCCTCTGGTCATTACAGGTTCTGATTTCTGTGGATCTGTGGCTCCAATTATCTTATTGTTGGGTTTTTTTTTGGCCCATTACCTATTAAATCCATTGGGCTTTTTTTCCATTTGTTTGGCCCCTTTTTCATATATTAACCGAGCCCCCCTTTACTCCCATTCCCTTTCCACGTTCATCTCCCACATCCAGAAGCATCTGTGCGCGCCTCTTCGGATGGCTGGCTTGACCGCGTTGCTTGGGACTTGCTCCCCTCCTGTTCGTCTCCCTCGGTGCCTTTATGTATGGCATGGTTCATGATGAGGAGTAAGTCTGAAACCCCACCCCCTTTGTCTTTTGGTCTCGGTTTTTTTCCTTTGTGGTTGACTGGGTGCTTTGTGCTTCTGTGTGAGAGTGGGTGCACTGTGTGTGTGGCCTTGTGCTTAGGGTGGTGCTTGGTTGTGGCCGTAGGTGTGGTGCTGTGTGCACTGGTTGTGGTGCTGTGTGCACTGGCAGTGGTGCTGTGTGCACTTGGTTGTGGCCGTGAGTGTTGGTGCTGTGTGCACTTGGTTGTGGCCGTGAGTGTGGGTGCTGCGTGTGCGCCTCGAGCCCTGGTGCTGTGTGCACTGTGTGTGGCCGTGAGATGTGTGGTGCTGGTATGGCCGTGAGCTGTGTGTTCGGTTTGTGTGCTTGGGCAGTGTTTCGGGCAGGGTCGGGCTTAGGGTTCGGGTAGTATCTTCGGGCAGTGTGGGTGTCTCCACCTTTGGATTTGATACCTTGGTCCCCGGTGACGACGTTGAAAGGAAACCCAGCTCGACCTGAGCCCTAATTCCTTACTCTTGCTTTGCTTTTCAGTTTATAGTTTTATTAGTTGAAATTGTATACTGTGATCTGTTTTGTTTCTTGATTGCAGGTTATCAATCGAGATCGAAAGCGGAACAAAATACAGTGGTATCAGAGCGTTCCGTGCCTGGTGGAGTGCTCGGTGGACTTCGGGCAGCAGCAAGAGTGCTCGGGCAGACCTCGGGCAGCGGCAGAGGACTTCGGGCAGGAGCAGTAGGCTTCGGGCAGACCTCGGGCAGCGGCAGAGGACTTCGGGCAGGAGCAGTAGGCTTCGGGCAGACCTCGGGCAGCGGCAGTGGGCCTCGGGCAGCAGCTGTTGGCTTCGGACGCAGCTGGAGAGTTCGGGCAGTTCGGGCAGCGACTGGAATCTCGGGCAGATCTCGGGCAGTGCCTTCGGTGCTTCGGTCAGTGTTGGTTTCGTCACCCCAGAGCTTTGTCTCTGGGTAGTAAGTAATTATCTTGACCCATAATCTATTTACTACGTTGTTTCTAAGTAATTGTGTCCCTTACCGTAGGAAAATCTCAATCTGAAGCCCCATGCTCGTACACCGTGAGTGTATTGTGATCTTGTGGGTGATTGCGATTTTTCCTTCCTTTAGCTTGGTAAATTCTTTCATTGTTTGTTTTGTGTGCCTTGTGGTCCTTGCTTCTGCTGTTTGGTTGTTGAAATTGTGTGTGCCTCTCTGCTTATTTGTGATGGCTTCAATTTCTGGATATAACCTTGAACCGTTTAATGGAAAATCTGATTTTTCTATATGGCAACAAAAAATGAAAGGAATTTTAATACAACAAAAGGTATTTAAAGCTATTGATGGTAATTGGGCTGAGAACATTACTACTGCTAAGAAACTTGAAGATGACGAATATGCTTATTCTTCTATTATCTTGAACTTGTCTGACTCTGTGCTCAGGAAGTGTGGTAAACTATCATCTGCTAGAGAACTTTGGGAAAAATTAGAAGAAATGTTTACTGAAAAATCTTTGCCGAGTAAACTTTTCTTGTTAGAAAAATTTTTCAGCTTCAAGCTAGACTTGAACAAAATGTAGATGAGAATTTGGATGTGTTTACTAATTAATTCAAGATATAAATTGACAGGAGATAAGAACATTGACGACTATTCACCTAATGTTCTTTTAAATGCTATTCCTGAATTATAGTGATGTAAAATCCGCCATTAAGTACGGTAGGGATTCTGTTACATTGGATACTGTAATTAACGGCCTAAAAGCAAGGAATTAGATTTAAAAGTGAACAACAGCGGTAAGCAAGATTCAGGTGAAGTTATGCATGTTAGAGGTAGGTCTCAACATAGGTATAACAAGGGGAAAGGTCTAAGTCTAGGCCTAAGAATAGGAGGTGCTTTAATTGTGGTGATCCTGATCATTTTATTAAAGACTGTCCTGAAAAGAAAAACAAGAATCAAAATAATAGTAACCAATCTAATGAACAAGTGAATCATGCTTCTTTATCTGGTGAAGACTCTAGTGATGTCTTTATGGTGACTGACTTATGTGATTCTGTGAATTATGTGCATTCATCTACTGTGTGTGAAAATGAATGGCTAATTGATTCTGGTTGCTCTTATCACATGTCACCTCTTAGAAATTTGTTTTCTAATTATAAGAAGTGTGAAAATGGTTCTGTTTCTATTGCTAATGAGAAACTTTGTAAAGTTGCTGGCATTGGTGATGTTTATTTAAAATTTTATTCTGGTTATTCTATGACTCTAAAGATGTGAGACATGTTCCTGCTTTGTGCATAATTTGTTGTCTTGTTCTGGATTAGAATCATGTGGTCTTGAGGGTAGATGGAGAGAAATGGAGTTATGAAAATCATAAAGGGTTCTTTGGTTGTTTTTAAAGGTAAAAAGAAAAGACATATTTATGTTTGCAAAACTGAATCTGTATATGATAATGTGAATTTGTGACTGATGACTTGACTGATCTGTGGCATAGGAGATTAGGTCATTTGAGTTCTAAAGGTCTAGAGAATTTGCATGAAAAAGGTTGCGCTGGTAAAGACGTGTTGTCTTGCATGCCTTTCTGTGATTCGTGTGTTTTTGGCAACCAACAAAGTGTGAAATTCCCGGATTTCCCTTCCCCTAATGTGACTATGAGTTCTGTGCATATTGATGAGTCTGAGTCCAGTGCTACTCCTTGCAAAGGTGGAGCATTTAACTGGTTGTACTTCCTGTTAATGAACCTGAAATTCATGGAATGCCTGAAATCATGATAGTGTTGTTGAACATGGACATGTTGTGCATGATGAATTGGTTGCGATGAACATGAAGATTTGCATGATTAGCTTATGCTTAGTAGTTGCTTAATGTATTTGAGGAGTTATTAAGTGGCATGTATAGCTTATGCTAGTAGTTGACTTTAGTAGATATATGATATCTAGCTTTGTGCTTTGGAATGTTGTTCAATGGTTGTTATTGTA
>CAJQUN010002299.1:0-29235 GCA_907163345.1 Haberlea rhodopensis | reverse complement strand
CCCCCCCCCCCCCCCCAATACCCTCAACCCTAAGTATGCATATTATAATACACTAACATGTTCTCAATCATTAAGTAATTCCTTAATTAATTGCATGCAACCCATAAAAAGAGAAAGGCCCATGTGTTTTATACAATCCATATACACATATAGTAGTGCTCACATGCGAGCATCAATGAGTGAATGTTTATTTAATGTATAAAGTACCCTAACTCAATACCGGTGCTGGTACCTCGATCTTGGAAGTACCTCCAATCCACAGCTCGGTCTCAACTCCGGAGCTACCGCTGTACCTGTTCCACCTGTCCCAACAGAGACAGCCCCACACGGGGTGAGCATACAATACCACCATTACAATAATCATAATATCATAGTTCATAATTTATAAAATGTAAAGCCATGAACTTTAAAAGACACTCTCTGGATAGTATCATCCTCATAGGGATTCCTGTGCTGTTCCTATCTCAAAATAACCGAAACCATCAAATTTCCAAAAGTCATTTAATCATTTCATTGATTAACTAAATCCATTCACCAATTGCAAATTTCATATTTAAGTATGAATAAATCATTCAACTAATGATTACAGATAACACATGTATTTGTACCATGATACCATAATTCTATCATACCATACTTCATCGCTCGCTCAATAGCGGCGGCATTCCATACTCTCACACGCTCAACAGTGGCAGCCTAATAACCGATGTTCGCTCCATAACGACGACATCTCAACCTTCACTCGCTCCATAGCGACACCATATATATTTTTCAATACTTACCAATTATTGCATTAACAGTGTATCATGCATATCACAATTGCAATAATATAAAAGACTATGCTCGTACGTCATACGTACCTTATAATTCCGTAGTCCGAATCAAACCTTGCCTTAGTCCCGTGACCCGATGAATTACGTGCTAAACATAATTAATAATTCATTTATTACAAGCATGAACCACGTGGCCAAAACTTTCACAATCCCCAAATATATCATCAATCCATGACGATTAACCATTTAAAAAGACCCCGGGCGAAGCATGCATCGAATCCTCAACAACAAAACAATAAACCCACAAAACAGAGCACCACAATCGATCGGCCAAAAGTGCTCGATCGATCGAGAGCTCCAGCACAAATTTGCTCAAAATTCATCCTCGCTCGATCGATCGATCGACCGACCATCTCGATCAATCGGCAGTTTTGCTCGATCGATCGTGCCCACGTCTTCAAATTTATATAAATACGCGCGATTGATCGATCCCTCGTGCCGATCGATCGGTGGGACCCTGCAACAGCCCAAAAAATGGTGTTTTATGGCTTTAAACCCCCCAAATAAACAATTCAATACCATTATACCATTATTCCTCAACCAAGACACATAAAAACTCCTTAAACACAACAATTCAAAATCTATAAAATTCCAAAAACTCATACCCATCCCAAACCTTAACCAAAGAGCACAAAACTACTATCAAATCGAAGATAAATACGAGGAGAAGAACAATACCACTTATTATCTTCGAGAAATCCAGCTCCCATGCCGAGCCACCAATGATTTCCTCCAAGGGGAGAAAGAGGGGAAAGGGATGGGGCGCGAGGAGAGAAGAGAGATGAGAGAATGTCAGAACACCGATCCACTTGGTATATATTGTTGGGATATGCCCTAAGACAAGTCATTAGATGATTGTTTATGACATACAATGTATTATGATTTTATAAATGGCAAATCATTATTATATCTTATTCGAATATCTGTGCAATATGAATTGATATATAAGTTAATGTCCTTAGAATAATATTGTATTGTTCTTAAAGATTGTCCCTAGTCAAGTATTATCATGAATCAGGATAATGATAATGCATCGAGACTAGTATGTTTTGATTGATGAATTGTTCATAGATATGAGATATCAAATCAACACATAGGTACATGTTAGAGAACGATGTACTGGACAGACCCACCATGAGAATCCTACATGGATAGTTTTATAGAGGTCATAAGCAATTCTCATAGTGATAATAATGTATGTAATCCTTACGACTTGAGATCATCAGAGATCCCAACATAAGGAGTTATGTATCTTGATATTGTCAAGCGTTACCTGAAAAGGGTAAACTATAAAGGCAATATTGGATACACTACGAATTATGTAGAGGGATGTTGATTGATCAAGAAAGGATTGTCCCTCCATATAACAGGAGAGTGTTTGGGCCCTTGATCAAGTATGACTAAAATGCATGGCCATGCTCGAATGAGTCGATATGTGATATCGAGCTTATTCGTTTATTCTAGTTCTACTTGGGCATCAAGAAATAAAGATTGAATATACGAGTATGACTATTCCATGAATCGTGTTCAATATAAACACATTGGACAAAGGGATTAAGTTACAAGATTAATATTATCACAAGTTCTTAGGTTATGTCGAGTCAATGACATTCTTGTAATTTGGATAGCCTAGATGTGTTGCTAGATACCGCTCATCGCTTGTGACATAAAATGAGATTTTATGCCACTGCCAACATTGCAAGATCCTATCGGGTCGCACAAAAGATTAAATCGATAAAGGGAATTAAATTCAATGGATGATTAATTATTTAAGAAGAGTCTTAATTACATGATTATAAGGATTTAATTAAATCATGGGGCCCATGAGACTTTAAGAAAGTCTTGAACCTTAATTGAATCTTATAATATATTAACAAGGTTATAATTAATTGTTAAATCAATCATTCATTGATAACCTAGTCTAATAACCTAGAGCATTCGGCGCCTCTTGCTCGAAGGATCACCGCCGCCGCCGCCGTGATCTTCAACAATTCCGGCCACCGTCTAGCGGTTTAGAACCGTGTGACTTTGCTTCGTTTATAAACAAGTCTAGCAACTTGTTATTAAACGATCCCTTTTGATTTGATCGTGTGGATACCGTAGAGAACAAGGAAGTTGAAAAACTTTTGTTCGTGACTCGTGGTGCTACATCGCGGAGCTTAGCTTCTGCATCAAACATGCTACAAGGATGAGACTCTTTTAATCATTCTGATAAGAATACTCTGTATAGGTCCTCGGTTAGGAATCCATTGTTTTATTTCCGCTGCGCACTTGTGTGTTGGATTCCTTACAGTGTTTTACAAAGCTCATATAAGAAATTATGTGGTTAATGGTTAATCATATTTAGAATTATATTGCATGCTTTAAAACTTATAATCATATATGATATGAGTAAATCGAGTTTGTGAAAATCATCGTAAAATTATATATGATATAATTGACAATTTATGTATACGATACACGAAGGCGAAAAGCCGAGCCCATGGCTCTTGATGGTTCGAACCATGGTTCACGAAAAATTTGGGTTGGCGGCTACCTCCACGTGAGAGCTAGGGTTTTTCGAACCCCATGGCTCGAGATGGTCGAGCGCCACCGTCATGAATCGTTCATGGAAAGGACCACACGGCCGCCGCATTAAGCTAGGTCTTGGACCATTGGCTCGTGCATGGGCCGAGCAAGCCGCCGTTGGGCTAGGGTTTCTAACCCTAGGCTGCATGTCTCTCGGCCGCCGCCGTCTTGTGGCCAGGGTTTCGAACCCTTTTGGCTCGATGAACTTCAAGCCACCGCCGCACGTGAATGGGCTAGGGTTTCGAACCCTTAGCCACATTCGGTCCAACAGGCGCCGAGATGGCTAGGGCTTTGAACCCTAGTCACATGTGTGGTTGGTTGGCGTGGGTTTTGGGCTAAGGATCCGTGACATGTGATGTCCCGAGCGTATGATAATTTCATAAAATTTATTTTACAGTTTTATTGGAATTAAATTTTAAAAAGTTTAGAATTTAATTCATTAATTGATATAGCATGTTTTATGTGTTGTTTGAGCATGGTGCATGGTTATAGCCCTATGACCTATTAGATAGGATTTGTGAATGTTTGTAATTTTAATACGGCCTGCCTTCTCTATTTTTCCTAAATGTTATCCCTCCCCTATGTTCCCCTCGAATGTGACTCGAGAAATTCTCTATATCTTGTAAATGTTAATAGTATAGTTTATTTCTTTGATGGAGATCAACGAAGATGGACCATGGTGCCGGGGTGAGAAGGCCATTCACAAAAGGGAGCCAAAGAGGTGCTTGGAGAAGTAACATTAGGTGGACTTTTAGGATTTTCTTTGGCTTGAGAAAATTGCTAGTATGGGCTATACCATGTCACGTTTACTTTATGTTGATGTATGAGATGCATGTTTACTGTTTTATTAAATATTGATGCTTGATATATATATATGTAGATATGTATATATTCATATATGTACCAGACATATTTTCAATAATTAATAAAATCATGAGATCAATAAATCCCTCTTATAATATTAAGTTTTAAGATGCCTTCCAATTAAAAATACTCGTCAAGACTTCGATTGAACATGTGTGGGTTGCCAAAGCAAAGCACCGTGACAATCTTAGTAAGGCGCGAAAGGATAAAAGTGATATCCGTGTTATTTTAAAATTGGGTTCGACTTAACTAGCGTTATCTCAATAGGATTGGGAACCTAGAGGCATGGGGTTGGAAAATAATTCATTAGATGAATTTGAACAAAGCGTTGTTCGTACAACCATCCAAGAATTGCATGTGATTGTAATTGACAAAGAGTTGTCTACCTAAATAACCGAGTCTGGGCGATTAGCCAAAGCTAACTCAAGATTAAGTGAAATATGGATCTTGGCCCACTAAAGTTTTCGAGGGTTGATAATTTAAACAAAATAGCGGGAGTGACATTTAATATAAGACCATATTAAATGATTAAAATCATAAACTATTTTGCATATTTATATTGTAGATATCCATGGCAACCAACAACTACAAGCACACTATCATTACGATCGGTCCTTGAGAAGGACAACTTAATGGGACTAATTTCCTAGACTGGTATAGGAATTTGAGGATTGTCCTCAAACAAGAGAAAAAGCAATATGTCCTAGAGGAACCCTTACCTGCTGAGGAACCTCCCTTGACGGCTGCTAAAGCCGATAGAGATGCTTACAAGAAGCATCAAAATGACGCACTTGATGTTGGGTACCTTATGCTTGCCACCATGAACTCTGAGCTTCAGAAGCAACATGAGGAAATAGAGGCGTTCGATATGATCGAGCACCTAAAGCAACTGTACCAACAACAAGCAAGACAGAGAGGTATGACGTCTCTAAAGCGTTATTTCAGTGTAGAATGGTAGAAGGAAGTCTATTTGGAACTCATGTACTCAAGATGATTGGGTACATTGAGAATCTGGAGAAGCTGGGTTTTCCATTGGACCAAGAGTTGGCCACTGACGTGATCTTACAATCGTTGCGTGAAAGCTTCAGTCAATTTGTTTTGAATTACAATATGATTGAAATTGAAAAGACTCTACCACAGTTGCTTGGCATGCTGAGAACTTTTGAAGCTAACAGCAAGAAATAAGCCTACAAATGTTCTTATTGTGAATAAGAGCAAAGGAAAGACTAAAGCTAAAGGCTACAAGAAGAACAAGAAAGTCCTGTTAAGTCTAAGCCACATGCTTCTGCACTAAAGCCAAAGGGAGGAGTGGCAAAAGAGAGGAACTGTTTCCATTACGGTGAGACCGGACATTGGAAAAGAAATTGCAAAGTTTATCTGGAGGATCTTAAGAAGACGAAGGGAAGTGTGACTTCCACTTCAGGTATTTTGTTATAGAAGTCAATTTATCTACTTCTTCATCATGGGTATTAGATACTGGATGTGGGTCTCACATTTGTGTTAATGTGCAGGATCTCAAAAGGAGTAGGTTGTTGGCGAAAGACGAGGTTGATCTCCGAGTTGGAAATGGAGCAAGAGTTGTTGTATTAGCAATAGGAGATTATTCATTATCTTTGCCTTCTGGCTTAATTTTAGATTAAAAAGATTGTTATTATGTGCCGTCGATTACTAAAAACATTATTTCTATTTCTTGTTTGGACAAGTGTGGATTTTCATTTATATAAAGGACAATTGTTGCTCCATTTATTTAAATGATATGTTTTATGCTAATGCACAAATGATTAATGGTCTTTATATATTTAAATTATGTCTGTCTATAACATAAATACTAAAAGGATTAAGAATAATGATTCTAATCCAACTTATCTCTGGCATTGTCGCTTGGGCCAAAAAAACGAGAATCGCATATCAAAACTTCATAAGGATGGAGCATTGGATTCATTTGATTTTGAATTATATGAAGCATGTGAATCTTGATTAATGGGCAAGATGACTAAAGCTCCTTTCAAGGGACATGTTGAAAGGACAAACGATTTATTGAATCTCATTCATAGTGATGTATGTGGACCAATAAGCACACATGCTAGAGGTGGTTTCAATACTTCGTTACATTTACTGATGACTTCAGTAGATATGGGTATGTGTATCTTATGAAACATAAACATGAAACTTTTGAAAAGTTCAAAGATTTCAAGAATGAAGTACAAAAACAACTTGGTAAAAGTATCAAAATCCTCCGATCAGATCGAGGAGGTGACTACATAAGCCAAGAGTTTCATGACTATCTAAAGGAGTGTGGATAGTCCCACAACTCACTCCTCCTTATACTCCACAATGGAATGGTGTGAATCGAACCTTGTTGGACATGGTTCGATCAATGATGAGTCATGCAGATCTTCCGATATCCTTTTGGGGACATGCTTTAGAAACAGCAATATTCATACTGAACCGTGTTCCATCTAAATCAGTGGAAAAGACACCATATGAGATATGGACTGGGAAACGTCCTAGTATGTCTTTTATGAAGATTTGGGGTTGTGAGGCTTTCGTGAGACGTCACGCCTCTAACAAAGTTGGACCCAAATCTGATAAGTGTTATTTGTGGGGTATCCTAAGGAAACGAAAGGATACTATTTCTATTATCCCACCGAGAACAAAGTGGTTGTTGCTCGGACTGGTGTCTTTCTTGAAAGAGAATTTATTTCTAGAAAAACCAGTGGGAGACATATACATATGAAGCAACCACAAGAAAACACTGAACATGATATTGAGATGAAACAGAGCAGTCACCACAAGTTTTTGGATGAAGTGCCTGCTCAAGAGACACAAGCCCAGCGTAGGTCTAATATTGAACACCAGGAGCCACAGAGATATGGAGACAGGTCATTACAGTGTTGACATAAGCACTTAGTTAAAGATGAGCATGGACTACGATTCTGCTAGTGAGACAGAGAACATGTAGTGTCTGAAGAAAGGATAGGGCCAATGGATCTGAGACAAGGAGAACTATATATTATGTATGGAAAGTAGGAGATGGTGAGAAATGGTGATACACTAAATGTGAATAAGATGAATAGGATGGATATAAGTGTAACAAAAATGATGGATGAGCAAGGGACATGAGAATAAGTGAATGGATCAACAGATGGTAATTAAGCTGAACAAACCATCAAAGGATGACTGGATTGACAAAGAAGAATGGCATAGGAACCATAGGGTGCAATGAGTGAAAATTTCAGGGTGAAAATTGAAAAGACCAACATGGATGGTAATGTACAAACCTATAAAGGTCGACTGGTTGCTAAAGGCTTCAAACAAATTCATGGTTTGACTATGATGAAACCTTTTCGCCAGTTGCCATTGTTAAATCCATTAGGATCTTACTGCAATAGCTGTATTTCATGATTATGAAATCTGGCAGATTGATGTCAAAACAGCTTTCCTTAATGGAAATCTGCTTGAGGATGTGTACATGACACAGCCCGAGGGGTTCCAAAGGATGCTGGAAAGATATGCAAGCTACAACGATCCATTTATGGATTGAAGCAAGCTTCTCGGAGTTGGAATCTTCGTTTCGATGATGCAGTCAAAGAGTTTGGTTTCATCAAAAACGGAGATGAACCTTGTGTTACAACAAGGTCAGTGGGAGCATAATTATCTTCCTAATATTGTATGTAGATGACATACTTCTAATTGGGAATGATATCCCTGCCTTACAATCTGTAAAGATTGGCTAGGGAATTGCTTTTCTATGAAAGACTTGGGTGAAGCCACCTATGTATTAGGTATCAAGATCTATAGAGATAGATCAAGAAGATTACTTTGCCTAAGTCAAAGTACATACATAGACAAAGTGCTAAAACGGTTTAGCATGCAAGAATCAAAGAAATGATTCGTGCCTACGACACATGTGATACATCTCTCGAAGGATCAGTGTCCTTCAACACCAGATGAGAGACAACGCATGAGTAAGATTCCATATGCATCAGCTATTGGATCTATCATGTATGCCATGATATGTACTCGTCCCGATCGTATGCTTTGAGCTGACGACGAGCAGATATCAAGTTGATCCAGGTGAATGTCACTGGATTGCAGTCAAGAACATTCTGAAGTACTTGAGAAGACTAAGGATACATTCTTAATTTATGGAGGTGAGGAAGAGCTCAATGTAATATGTTACACTGATGCAAGCTTCCAAACCGACAAAAATGATTTCGATCGCAATCAGGATATGTGTTTTGCCTAAATGGGGGTGTTGTGAGCTGGAAGAGTTCAAAGCAAGAGACAGTAGCCGATTCTACAACTGAAGGTGAGTATATTGCTGCCTCAGATGCAGCAAAGGAAGTTGTTTGGATCAAGAAGTTCATTTCTGAACTTGGGGTGATGCCTAGCATACTAGATCCGATAGAACTCTATTGTGACAACATTGGAGCCATCGCGTTGGCTAAGGAACCTAGATCTCACCAAAGATCCAAGCACATACTTCGGCGCTTTCATTTCATTCAAGAAATCATTGAAAGAGGAGATGTTAAAATATGCAAAGTACCAACAGATGATAATGTATCTGACCCATTGACGAAGCCACTGTCACAGCAGAAGCATGATCGTCATACTAGATCTCTAGGCATTAAGTATATGTCTGATTGGTCTTAGTGCAAGTGGGAGATTTGTTGGGATATGCCCTAAGACAAGTCATTAGATGATTGTTTATGACATACAATGTATTATGATTTTATAAATGGCAAATCATTATTATATCTTATTCGAATATATGTGCAATATGAATTGATATATAAGTTAATGTCCTTAGAATAATATTGTATTGTTCTTAAAGATTGTCCCTAGTCAAGTATTATCATGAATCGGGATAATGATAATGCATCGAGACTAGTATGTTTTGATTGATGAATTGTTCATAGATATGAGATATAAAATCAACACATAGGTACATGTTAGAGAACGATGTACTGGACAGACCCACCATGAGAATGCTACATGGATAGTTATATGAGTGTCATAAGCAATTCTCATAGTGATATTAATGTATGTAATCCTTACGACTTGAGATCATCAGAGATCCCAACATAAGGAGTTATGTATCTTGATATTGTCAAACGTTACCTGTAACAGGGTGAACTATAAAGGCAAATATTGGATACACTACGAATTATGTAGAGGGATGTTGATTAATCAAGAAAGGATTTGTCCCTCCATATAACAGGAGAAGTGTTTGGGCCCTTGATCAAGTATGACTAAAATGCATGGCCATGCTCGAATGAGTCGATATGTGATATCGAGCTTATTCGTTTATTCTAGTTCTACTTGGGGATCAATAAATAAAGATTGAATATACGAGTATGACTATTCCATGACTCGTGTTCAATCTAAACACATTGGACAAAGGGATTAAGTTACAAGATTAATATTATCACAAGTTCTTAGGTTATGTCGAGTCAATGACATTCTTGTAATTTTGGTAGCCTTGATGTGTTGCTAGATACCGCTCATCGCTTGTGACATAAAATGAGATTTTATGTCACTATCAACATTGCAAGATCCTATCGGGTCGCACAAAAGATTAAATCGATAAAGGGAATTAAATTCAATGGATGAATTAATTATTTAAGAAGAGTCTTAATTACATGATTATAAGGATTTAATTAAATCATGGGTTTGGGCCCATGAGACTTAAGAAAGTCTTGAACCTTAATTGAATCTTATAATATATTAACAAGGTTATAATTAATTGTTAAATCAATCATTAATTTGATAACCTAGTCTAATAACCTAGAGCATTCGGCCGCCTCTTGCTCGAAGGATCCCCGCCGCCGCCGCCGTGATCTTCAACAATTCCGGCCACCGTCTAGCGGTTTAAACCGTGTGACTTTGCTTCGTTTATAAACAAGTCTAGCAATTATTAAACGATCCCTTTCGATTTGATCGTGTGGATACCGTAGAAACAAAGGTGAAAGAACTTTTGTTCGTGACTCGTGGTGCTACATCGCGGAGCTTCCACATCAAACACGCTACAAGGGTGAGACTCTTTTAATTATTCCAATATGAATACTCTGTATAGGTCCTCGGTTAGGAATCCATTGTTTTATTTCCGCTGCGCACTTGTGTGTTGGATTCCTTACATATATAGTACCAATGCTCAAAAAACTCGAGTCCTCACAAATTCATCATGACTCATTAAAAATCATCTGTGTTCAATAATTACCTCTCCATCTCAAATTCCATTACCAGCCCCAACACAAAGCGCCCCAGACCCCAGATACCACCAAAAACCCAATGCCAAGGTTTATCACCACGATGAGAATACAATCTCAACCCTTGGATCCAACGACTCCAAATACCTGATTTAAAATCCTCGGGAGTCCCAAAACCGTAATTAATTCATAATTGCCACGATTAAAATCCATTAAGGATCATTACTACACCGGGATTTACACCATCTCGCCACCTGTGTCGACAACGACACCCAACAAATCCAATCCTGGACATCCCTCGTTTACCCTATGATTCAACAATCCTAACACGTGGATGCTATCGAATTACCCATTAATGAACTACCATGATCCCAAATACGATAATCGCTCCTCCGAGGAAGTCAATCGGACCTCACGATCATTCTTCAGAATACATCGTGTCATTGAGATTACCAATCTCAAGGTGCCACAATCTCTCACCGGAGATTCATTCATCCAAGTATACTAATCCGGTGCTCGACAAGTACCAAAATGCTGGCATTCCTATACACGCATCGGTATACATGCCTAAGCACCAACACCACATGCATACTCATTGCACTCGGCTCGGGTATCTCCAATCATACCCATAAGCCCCAAATACAACTGTCAATCCTCAGTTATTCTCACACAGTGGATAATGATGATTGATGGACCAACGACCAACGGTGTGATTCCAACATCAACACCACACAACCGACTCATCGAATCTTCCAAAGATTCCCAATAGGTAGGTATATCAATACCACCTTCCTCATAAAGAAAGTGTCATGAACCCATGACCCTCCAACTTCGAACCACCATTCGGAAAACCTGGATAAATTTATATCAAATTATATCCCGAAACCAATAAAAATACGCAACTGGTTAAGAATAGTGCATCCTTGCTACTATTACCAAATCGAAAACTTGTATACACAACGTATACCCAAACTAACGATTCTCAGTACCAATACCATAGTACTCCATATACTTGAGCATCTCCCCAGAGACGTCTCTTTTACGTCTCACCGAAAATATAAAGCCATTACCCAGCCCAACACATTAATCTTTACTATGGCTGATTCACAATCAACCCTCGACCAATGCCAGCTGTCTCCATGACAGTATGCTCCAAATCTCTCCAAGAGATACAATCAATATAGTAGTGTCACTCCCACTAACTATATCCCACAATTCCGATCGTGTCCCCCATTGCATTCCATATGCAAGGATTCTCAACCAGAGCCAACAATGACTTGTCGAACACTCACGTTGGTACTCCCAACAGAATTTAACTATCCCAGTACAAGTCCCTCAAAACATTTAACGTATAAAGGTTCTTGTGAGGCATAGATCAACGATATTGAGCTGGGATAGGCATATCTTATCGGTCGTCGTTATAACAGGATGATGGATGAGGACATGTCATGACATATTTGCATTTGATGATGCACGATACAGAACAATCACAGTTGATGTTTATGATAGTGCTTTATCGTTTTATATTCTTATTGATATAACACTAAGATGGTTGTTTATCTATACTCATGTTGTGTGATTGTTTTTGTAGGAACTCATAAATGTGGGAGGACGAGATTGTGAATCTTATTCTGCTGCGACCTGAACCACTGCTTAAGAGTTGTATTGATTTAGGTCGTTTTGCTGTACATATGATGTATACTATGATAGGGTTTTGTCAATATTGTAACAACCTACATTGTAAATGTAAGAACCCCCGTGCCCTTAACCCGTTATTAGTGTATTAATCCATGCCATTAGTGCATGCAATCATATTATCATGGGAAGAAACCATATACAAGTATAACATCATACACCATCTATAAAATTTCTTTCATTAGAGCCCCATAATGTTCAACTTCCCCAATCAAAACCACTTTCATAGTATGCACCCTAATAATACACTAACATGCTCTCAGTTCATTTAGCAATTCATTATTTAATTGCATGCAAACCATAAATGAAGAGAGAAAACCATGCCCATTTATACATTCCATATACACGTAAAAACGTACTCACATGAGAGCACCCAATGAATAAGCGTGTATCTAATGTATAAAATACTCTACCAGACACCGTTACTGGTACTTCAATCCTGGAAGCACCTCCCAAGCACAACTCGATCTCAACTCTGGATCTATGTACTTATTCAACCAGCTCTGGTACCTCGATCCTGGAAGTACCTCTAATCAACAGCCCTAGCTCAACTCCAAAGCTGCTGCTACACTACGTGATATGGTTATGGCATAATTATGAATAATTACGATATGATGTGGACTCGGGTTCGGGTTGAACCGAGCAGGACTAATGCCATGCATGAATGAAATATAGTGGGAAACCAATGAATGAATATGCATATGTGATAAAGTAAAGATAGTGATTTAAGAACATAGACATGTGATTGATGGACTTAACATTGTTGTGTTATAGCGGATAAGAGAATTGAAAATATCATAGAGTTGGATATTGAAATGCATCACATAGTTGGATACTATTGTTTTTACATTTGATATGAATTGGAGATGCATTACACCTGCATTTGTGTTGAATTTGGAGGGTATATATAGTATGAGAAATCAGACTGAGACTACATACTACACCATATCTCACCTACAATTCTCTACACAAGCACCTCTCAAACCCTTGCTTGCTCTTGCACTCTTGTCTTGGAGTTACACTTGCAAGGACCTTTGTAGACTACGAGGAAGTAATTTACTTGGTAAGGAGAATAAACTTTCATTACTTTATCATGGTATTAAGAAGTTCTTTGGTTGTGTTTGAATTATGAAGCATGAAAGCATGTTATGGTCACTTGTTACATAAAGTGTATTTGAATCTAAGAAACAATGTGTAAAAGTATGCAAACATGTTTATATGATGATAGAGATTGCATGGAACAAGTTGTAATTGTGGGAATTGAGGTGTAGGAGAAACACCATGAGGATAAGTTCAAAATTGCCATGTGAAATGTTCAGACATCGACGATCGATCGCGAACCTTATGGCGATCGATCGCCGAAAGCGAGTAAACTTATAAGGCGATGAAATGGCTTGGCGATCGATCGGTGAAAACATGGCGATCGATCGCGAGAAAACAGAACATTTTGGCAATCGATCGTGAGATAGTGGCGATCGATCGCGATGAAACAGAACATGTTGGCGATCGATCGGGAAAATGGCGATCGATCGCTAGGGTGTATATTTTCAAAATGTTAGATTTTTGTGGAATTTGATTTTGAAGTCTATTATAACATGATATATTGTTGATATTGTTGTAGCATCATCACAGGGGAGGGCGGGCAACGAGGCTGTTAGACATTGACGCCTGATTTATATCTTTTGTGTCGCATAACAGGTACGTGTTGACGTACGAGTATATGATATTGTTGTGATGATGATGTGGAAATTATATCATATGATTGGTGGTATCATACATTCATGAGCTTCATATTGTTGAGATGGATGCCACGATAGGTATGTCGCATATGCTTTGGCTGGGATTGGTGCCACGATAGATATGCTGCATATGCTTCGGCATGATAGGTATACTCTGGTTGAGAATATACTTTGGCTGTTATAACGTGTGAGGACGGTGCTATGATGTGCTGCTAATATGAAGATGTGAGGAGGTTCCACTGACATATTGAGCTGGGATAGGCATATCATATCGGTCTCGTTATAATAGGATGATGGATGAGACATGTCATGGCATATTTGCATTTGATGATGCATGATACAGAACAATCACAGTTGATGTTTATGATAGTGCTTTATCGTTTTATATTCTTATTGATATAGCACTGAGATAGTTGTTTATCTATAATCATGTTGTGTGATTGTTTCTGTAGTGACTCATAGACGTGGGAGGACGGGATTGTGAGCCTTATTTTGCTGCGAGCTGAACCACTGCTTAGGAGTTGTATTGATCTAGGTTGTTTTGATGTACATATGATGTATACTATGATAGGATTTTGTCAATATTGTAACAACCTACATAGTAAAACTCCTAATCAGTGTATGATTACTTAATTCCTACTCACATATGTATAATGAACTGATACATAACGGATTAAGTAACGAGGACCCCACAATAATATGCACCAAGCATCCAATACATGCAACCACAATGCATAATCCAATATGTAAAAATACATTTTACCGTCGATGCACGTACGTCTCTCTACGTACCTTTCTTCCAAAAAGCGGGGTGTTTCAGAATTTATCCCCCGCGTTGTGCCGCCACCTGGGAAGGCTCTACACAATTGCACAACTCAATATTAGAAACCATATAATAGTCCATCACCAAAATTTCATCAAAATAAACAAAATTCCAACATATGGTGTCTCGCAATCGATCGCCCATACGCGCTGATCGATCGCGAGTCAGTCACTACTGCATGGATATCCAAAATTTGACAATCAGTGATCGATACCTGAGTCTTGAGCGATCAGCGATCGATCCCGAGCCTTACCGATCGATCGCTCAAACTCAGTGATCGATCGTTAAATCCTTCTGCCTCGTTGTTTGGTTCGCGCGTGATGTGACTAGAAATAGACACATCTTTAGCGCTTAATTGTCTACGATTTGGTAGGTTTTGATGGATAATTTGATACGTATGCTACCTAATCGCACATTTGTGTAATTGTAGGTACAATCAAAGAAAACGAGCTAAAAATGATGTATAAAGACCAAGAAAAGACATGGACATGACAAGGACTCAAAGTTGATCAAGAAAAGGGCAAACGTAATTTTGGAGGTGGCGATCGATCGCATGGAAGAGACAATCGATCGCCTATGGACAGAAACTTTTGCAACAAAATCAACGAAGCAGCGATCGATCGCCACTTTATAGCGATCGATCGCCTCAAGCTTTTTGCTGGAAAAAATAATGAAGCGATCGATCGCCACATTCAAGGCGATCGATCGCCGAAGAGTCCAAGAATTTGGAAAGTAGGTCTTTTACCATGTTTGAAAGATTGTAACCTATTATTATCAGCCTCCAACCATATAACTCGATTTTTACACCTCTTCTTGGGGATTTTTGGAGATTTTAGAATAAGTTAGGTTTTTAGAATAATTTTCTTTGAAGTTTTATCAAGAACAACGTGAAGAACGGAACCGGAATCGACAAGCCAAAATCGTGATTCATCTTAGTAATTTCTTTCCCTTTGTTTATCTAATGTTTTCAAATCATATGTTGTTAATTTTAGATTCAATTATACTAGGCTAAACTTCTAGATTCTTGGTTTAAGGAAGTCTTGTTTTGGATTAAAATCTCTTGTGAGAATTTTGATTTGTTTGTTGAATTTAATTTCGATTTCAATTCTGTTTCTTGGTATCGATTTCAATGATTATTGTGTTGTTTATTAGATTGATCACCTAGTATTCATATGCATAATCGATAGCTAATTAAGGAGCAGCTAAGATTAATAATTATCGGTTGTAGGTGTTGTTGAATTCTTAGAAGAAACGATTGGGTAATCAATAATTAACGGCTGTAGTTTCTATTGATTAGATTTATCGAACTCACTAGTTTGAATTCTATCTTTGATTTAATCATTAACGGCTGTAGTTTTGATTAGAGATTTGATAAGGGTTGGATTGAATGATGTTTTCTCTTTGACTACGATTAAGGTGGGTAGGAATTAAATTTCCAATCGATAAATAATTGAAAGAATTCGAATGTTAGTAATTTGATGATCAAGAGAGAATTTTCCAAAAGTAAAGTTGACCGACAACCAAGAATCGCTTCGCTCTCATAAGTTTAAATCGTTTTAGTTAATCTCGTTAATTAGTTTAATTCGTAAAATTTGCTTAGTAGTATCACTTGACCCAAAAACCCCTTTTTACTATTTGTTTTTAAATTGACACGAAAAAAATACTACATTCCCTGTGGGATCGATCCCTACTCTCGATACTACATATTTTTGCTATTAACTTGAGGAGGGTTAATTTGGGTGTACGCGATAAACGCTACCAAATTTTGGCGTCGTTGCCGGGGAAGGCATTGGTATAATTTCATGTTAATTTTTTTATTATTATTTGTTATCCCCGCACTACTACTGTGGTTTGTTGATGAGTACAGGTGAACCCTCTGATCACGAAGAGAATTTTTACTACGATCCTGAGATCGAGAGGACACTACACCGGAGAAGAAGAGAAGCAAGGTTACTTGAGGAAGAAGAGAGGAACATGATGGCTGCGAATCAAAGCTTGAGGCAGTTGGCAAATCCTAACTTGGATCAACAACCTCTCTGCATCACTTTCCCTGCCCTGACTAATAACGTAAATTTCAAACTCAAATCTGGTTTAATTCACTTATTGCCAGCTTTCCATGGCCTTACAGGAGAAAACCCGCACAAGCATTTAATGGAATTCCACGTGGTGTGCACTACTATGAAGCCAACCGGAATCACTGAGGATCAAATAAAGTTAAGAGCCTTTCCATTTTCTCTAAAGGACGCTGCAAAAGACAGGCTATTCTATTTACCATCTGGATCGATCACCACGTGGACGGATTTACAAAGAGTATTCCTGGAGAAGTATTTTCCTGCTTCAAGGGCGACTAACATAAGAAATAAGATCTACGGCGTGAAGCAATTCCACGAGGAGTCACTGCATGAGTACTGTGAACGATTCAAGAAGTTGTGTGCAAGTTGTCCACAACATCAGATAAGTGAACATCTGCTGATTCAATATTTCTATGAAGGTTTGCTTTCTGGTGACAGGAACTTGGTAGACGCGGCAAGTGGAGGAGCATTTATCGACAAGACAGCGGAGGAGGCGAGGGAGGAGCTTGATAGCTAACATGGCGGCCAATTCCCAACAGTTTGGACATGTTCGCCATGGACAACCGCAAGAAAAGAGGTAAACGTATCAAACCTGGAACAACAACTGATAGACCTAACTTTTCTTGTGCGTGGTCTTGCAGTGGAAATGTAGGGAAGATAAAGCCGTGTGGAATCTGTCTGGCTGCGAACCATCCCACGGACGCATGCCCATCACTACAAGATACAGCCGCTGAGAACGTGAATGCCACGGGAGGATTCCCAGGGCCACCACAAAGGAGCTATGACCATCCACCAAACAACTACAATCAAGGGTGGAGGGACCATCCGAACCAAGGATATGGCAACCCACAGATGCACCAACCTCCACCCTATAGAAAGCAATACCAGAGACCTCCACCACCTCCAGTGCACCCTCCTTCTGACAGGTTAGAACATAGCATCAAAGTTATTGCTGAAAATAGCTTACAATTTCAACAGGAGACGAGGGCGAGCATCCAGAGCTTGACTACGCAAATGGGACAACTGGCAACTTCTCTCAACAAGATTGAAGCAAGAATCTCAAATGGGCTACCTTCACAACCAGAGGTGAACCCCATGGAGAATGTGAGCGCTATCACTATGAATGTGAGTGGAGATACAGCTGAAGAAGAGGTGGTACTGACGCCACCTAATAACGAAGAGAATACGGAGAAGGAGAAAGAAGTTGAAGAACCCATGCAAGAGAGAGAAACCACGAGGTAAGTTCCCCAACTTTTCTGAATATAAAAGTGAACCCCCATTCCCCCTTGCATTGAAGATGAATTTGAAGGACAAGGGTCTCAAGAGGCTCTACGAGGTGTCCCCACGCTGTAATGAAAAAGATCCACTCAAGGAAGCCAAGAAAGATGATAAGTGCAAGGAACGGAAGGGCAGCCCAAGGTCGAGCTAGGTGAGAATGTTTCGGCGGACATCCAAAGAAGCATCCCCGCTAAATGCAAAGACCCTGGTATGTTTTCCATCCCATGTATGATTAATGCTAATAGGATTGAGAAGGCTATGCTCGATTTAGGATCTTCTATAAATGTCATGCCTTACTCAATCTATTCTCAACTAAAACCGGGACTTTTAAAAAGAAATGACACTATGATTCATTTAGCTGATAAGTCCACGGTCATACCTAGGGGGATAATAGAGGACGTAATCGTGCATGTAGAGAACTTGGTTTTCCCAGCCGATTTCTATGTCTTAGACATGGAAAATGGTGATCCATCTAGTCTAATCCTTTTAGGGAGGCCATTCTTGAAAACATCAAAATCAGTAATCAATATGAATAGCGGTATGATAACATTGGAGTCTAATGGTAAAGTTGCAAAATTCAACAACTATGAACCCATTAAGACTCTTGAGCATTCTAGTTACGCTATTGGCATACATGATGATTATTGATTTGGATTTTGATAATGATGAGTTGTGGGAAATGGGAAAGGCTACTGATGGCCTTGACGACAACATAGGTATGGATATTGAGGGGTTAAGGAAGGATAGAGCAACACTGCATCAACCACCTTGATAGAGGACTGGCGTCGGGCACCGACGTTAAACAGAGGCGCTACTTGGGAGGCAACCCAAGGGGAGTTAGTTTCCTTTCTCCCTTTTCTTTTTTGTTATTGCTTTATTAGTTAGGCTTTTCTCTTTCTTGTATTTTTGCCTTCCATTGGGGACAACGTAAGATTTAAGTATGGGGGAGGGATTAGTGGTGTGTTATTGCTTTTCTATTACAAAAATACAAAAAAATCAAAAAATTTGAAAATTTTGAGCTCATAGTTAGTAATGACATATGCTTAGAGTCACTAGCCCATGATGAAACCTAATTGATATCATGCATGCTTTTGAACATAGGTGAATTGTTAACTTTGGAACACTTTGAACTCTAATGCAAAGTTTACTTTAACTTAGTAGTGAATATTTTGAGCACATTATTGTCATGGCTTGTGAAGTGTGCATAGCTTAGTGAAGATTGTGCAAATTTATGATAGTCTTAAGAAGTCTCTAATACATGCTAGAACTTAAACTACATGCTCTTTGAGGCGTATTCTAGACTACTTGCAAACATGAAAGTGATATAGGCAATCTTTGATGCGTTTGAGCCTTTCAAGCCTACCATGTAAACAAAATCAATCTCTAGTACCCTTTTTGAGCTTTAATGTAAAGAATGGTAGTATGCTAAGCATACTAAAGACCCACATTCAACATTCCTTGACTAGCTTATCATCCTACCCTTTTAGCCTAAATATGCTTTTAATCCATACCTTTTAAGGGAGTATGATGTATTTCATTCAAATGCACTAGGAAATTCATTGAACTATATTTGTGAACGTTATTGTCAAAAGAATGAAATACATGAAAGAAAAGGAATGCCTTGAGAAATTTGATAAAAATATGACTCCAGGGGGAGCCAAGGCACAAAAGAAAAAAAAAATGTTGAAATAAACCTTGAAAAAAATGAACAAGGTTTGAAAAATTCATGCAAGAAGAGGAGTTTTAGTGTGCATTTCATCATACTCTCTTGTTTGATATATCTCTATCCTTTCTTTCATAAGCCAATACCTAATCCAAGCTACAAGCCAATAAAGACCTACTTGATTTATGTTTGCAAAGTAGCTAAGATAGTGGAGAAGGGTGTGCAAGTGAGCTTATACTTGTGTTAGTGTATGACTTGAACTATTATGGCTTTACATATTTGGATCTATAATTTGTACACAACACTTGTTTATGACCACACACACACGTTCACTACTTCGTTGAGTATGAAATGTTTAGGGATTGAACTTGTTCCACTGTTAACTTTTCACCACCTTTCATTACTGTGCATGTTAAAATTGTTGAGGCATTAAAGTGAGGACAAGTTGCTTTGTTATGAACCTATGAGCTAACAAAAAAAAAATTATATTGTAGTTTTATTTGTTTACTCGAGGTCGAGTAAAGAGTAAGTATGTGGGAGTTTGATGTGACTAGAAATAGACACATCTTTAGCGCTTAATTGTCTACGATTTGGTAGGTTTTGATGGATAATTTGATACGTATGCAACCTAATCGTACATTTGTGTAATTGTAGGTACAATCGAAGAAAACGAGCTAAAAATGATGTATAAAGACCAAGAAAAGACATGGACATGACAAGGACTCAAAGTTGATCAAGAAAATGGCAAAAACGTAATTTCGGAGGTGGCGATCGATCGCATGGAAGAGGCAGTCGATCGCCTATGGACAGAAACTTTTGCAACAAAATCAACGAAGCAGCGATCGATCGCCACTTTATAGCGATCGATCGCCTCAAGCTTTTTGCTGAAAAAAATAATGAAGCGATCGATCGCCACATTCAAGGCGATCGATCGCCGAAGAGTCCGAGAATTTGGAAAGTAGGTCTTTTACCATGTTTAAAAGATTGTAACCTATTATTATCAGCCTCCAACCATATAACTCGATTTTTACACCTCTTCTTGGAGATTTTTGGAGATTTTAGAATAAGTTAGGTTTTTAGAATAATTTTCTTTGAAGTTTTATCAAGAACAACGTGAAGAACGGAACCGGAATCGACTAGCCGGAATCGTGATTCATCTTAGTAATTTTTTTCCCTTTGTTTATCTAATGTTTTCGAATCATATGTTGTTACTTTTAGATTCAATTATGCTAGGCTAAACTTCTAGATTCTTGGTTTAAGGAAGACTTGCTTTTGGATTAAAATCTCTTGTGAGAATTTTGATTTGTTTGTTGAATTTAATTTCGATTTTCAATTCTGTTTCTTGGTATCGATTTCAATGATTATTGTGTTTGTTTATTAGATTGATCACCTAGTATTCATATGCATAATCGATAGCTAATTAAGGAGCAGCTAAGATTAATAATTATCGGCTGTAGGTGTTGTTGAATTCTTAGAAGAAACGATTGGGTAATCAATAATTAACGGCTGTAGTTTCTATTGATAGATTTATCGAACTCACTAGTTTGAATTCTATCTTTGATTTAATCATTACGGCTGTAGTTTTGATAAGGGTTGGATTGAATGTTGTTTTCTCTTTGACTACGATTAAGGTGGGTAGGAATTACATTTCCAATCGATAAATAATTGAAAGAATTAATGTTAGTAATTTGATGATCAAGAGAGAATTTTCCAAAAGTAAAGTTGACCGACAACCAAGAATCGCTTCCCTCTCATAAGTTTAAATCGTTTTAGTTAATCTCGTTAATTAGTTTAATTCGTAAAATTTGCTTAGTAGTATCACTTGACCCAAAAACCCCTTTTACTTTGTTTTTAAATTGACACAAAAAAAATACTACCTTCCCTGTGGGATCGATCCCTACTCTCGATACTACATATTTTGCTATTAACTTGAGGAGGGTTAATTGGGCGTACGCGATAAACGCTACCAGCGCGATTGATCGGTATTAAGCACCGATCGATCACCATGCCCTGTATACGCGAAAACACCATCTTGTATACACTTCATCCTCTCCAACCCTTATATTTCCAAATCTCTTCCAACCCTACACCACATAACACCAAAAACCAACATAATATACACCAACAACTATAAAAAAAAGACTCATAAATCCATATAACCATCAATTTTATGAAACCCATTTCTTCCCCAAAAACATAAACCCACACCCAAGTTAACATGCTCAACATTCTACACTACAAGATATCTTACCCCTTTAGCTTCAATTCTTTACAAGATTCAACAATCAACTTCCAAGCCTTTTTCCTTCCTCATTGTTTGGTGTGGGGGGTGATTTCTTGAGACAAAAAGGGGGAGAGAGTTGTGTGATGGGAGTTGGTGGCAGGGGATTATATGGTGGGAAATGAAGTAGGGGGGAAGGCATGGGTATGTTCAAATATTTTATGTCCAAGTATTTAGCATGTAGTAGTAAAAAATCCCTACTTGATATTTTAAAGCATTAACCAATAAATGCACCATAACAACAAATTAAACATGTTTTTCAGATTAACTATAACCAATCTCAATTAAATCATGCCAAAATTACTAACTCCCTACAATGCATCACATGCCCCCTGAAATGTAAAACCAGTTCATGTCAATCGTATAACTATTACATTTCACCATCACGTATAATTATAACACCATCATAACCTCATAATCAACATTAAACTATAAAGCACATGATCAATCAGATATCACAGAGTGGGGGGAAGAACAGAAGCTAGGACAAGGGTTTACAATTATTTCTTAAATTACACTTTCTTCTAGCACCGTATGATCAAATAAATTTTATATTCGGAGTCTCCAAGGTATGAACTTAATTTTGGTAGGATTATTTCCTTGATTGGCATTACTTGAAATTCCATCAATGATTCAGTAATAAATGAAAGTTGTAATTATTGATTGAGCTTAAGTAGGATTTACATATAGAATAAAGGTGAAGATGAAGTGAAATTTTTATACTTTGGGGTTTATTTAGTGAGTTAAGGTATAAATTGAATTAAAGAAATGAGTGACTCGGTTGTAGATTGAAACTGTTAGTAACTATGCCTATATGAAATTATAAACGAGTTATTAAATTTATTTATATATGTTATGCCAGTTTATTTTGAAATGGATATAAATGACATATTATTGACTAAATAACCTTACAGGTATTGACATGTTTAACTTTTGTTAGAAAAACAATCTGAAAAGGTTTAGAATTTTAGTATGTGCTGAAATGTGAATAAGTGAGTTCATAATTGTGGGGTTTACTTAATAAGAAATTGAGATTAATAATGGTCAGGAAGGTTGGTTGGTGGTTACTATCAGAGTATGCTATTTTGAAGTTGTAAGGTGAAGTGTTTTGTATGTAGGGATTCAAATGATAGTGTGGATGGTGTAGTGGTTGAAGTCTAAATAAACTTTGAGATTATCCATTTAATCTATTGTATTTTATATGTTTATTGGTGGCATAGACACTTTAAAAGTTTCAGGACAACGGGAGTAGTTGTAACCTAAATAATCGACTCACAGATACGTATTGAAGTACGAGCAGGTATGGTTTGATGTAATTATATATCTTTACATGTATTGGTGAGTATGGTATGTTAAATATGAGTAACTAAAGGGGCGAGTTGAAATTGATGTCTATGGCACGGTAAACATGGGAAACTGTCGAGGTTCGTTATGGTTGATAGACATGTTGGCATTTGATATGTGTTGGCTATTATGCACGGACACTCATAAAAATCACTCGGTACAGTGTCGGACACTTCTCGGACACTTCTCGGACACCGACACTCCTTGGACACGTGTCGTACACGCCACGTGACGTGTCTATTATTTTATTAAATAAATAAAATCGGACACCCGTGTCGGACACCCACTCAAAATCGGACACCCGTGTCAGGCATGGCTGTTGGGCGTCCGAGCCGTGTCCGACACAGAAAAGACACTTTGGGTGATACTTGTACAATTTAAAAAGTTTTTTTGTTAAAATAAAATTTAGATGTATTAATTAAACTCTATTTAATTGAAGTAATATACATTTGTTGTTAGTATGAGTGATACTATGATGATTTCAGTGACATGCATTTATATAGTATTTTTGAATTTAGTAAGAATATTTTGGTGTTATATTTTATTTGGACGTGTTTGTTAAACTTTATATTAATTAAAATAATAAGTATTTGGTGTTAGTATGAGTGATATTATGATGATTCCAGTGACATGCATTTATTTATATTTTTCTTGAATTTGGTAAGAATATTTTGTTAATTTTATATGGTTTTAGAATTTAAAAATGTGAATTTTAGTATTTGTAATATAACATGTTATATATATATATATATATATATATAGGCATGTCCCAGCCGTGTCATATCTTGAAAATTTTGAAAATCCGTGTCGCCGTGTCCGTGTCCGTGTCCGTGTCCGTGTCGTGTCGTGTCGTGTCAGTATCGCCGTCAGTGTCAGTATCCGTGCATTGTAGGTGTTGGTCACAAAGAGAGAAGTGATGTAGCATTGAATTATTGCATTACGTAGGCACTGTATTATAAATATCGATATTGAACTTGATGATTATGAAATTTAGAAGCATGAATAGTTTGAGAAAGCTTATATTGGTTCAAACTCATTCAGGGAGCACCTCCTTATAAGTTTTTAGTAGCATCATTCTGTTGTATTACGATTTTATTTGTTGATATGATTGTGATTACCATGTTGGTATATGTTCAACCTATGTGGGGGCTATTTCTGTTGAAACAGGTAAAAATGCACTACGTTATCCCAATGAAGTAAGCTCGAATCTCATTGGATAGCATTGCTTCAGAGTTTAGACACATATATGAGTTTTGGCTGATGGCAGATGTTATTTATTTGTCAGATTTATATTCATTTATTAATGGCTCATTTGTGAGCATTTTACTGTCTGTATATGACCTGTATAAATGTCTCGAATTGTTCTTCTTGTATTTTGTTGTTATTGATGTGTTTTACTTGGGGAAGATGCATTATGATTTTGAGTATAAAGATGTGAGTTGGGTTTTGCTTGGAAGTCCGATTTACGGGCAGATTATGCCAAAACTTTTATACAAATGATGTCATACTTTTGTCTGTTTACGTGGCAAGGTTTTGGGTGCCTCAATAGCTGTTGAAGTTTTAGAAACCTGCACCGCTTAAAATGTATACAAACATGCATCGATCAAAGTCAGTTTTATAAATGCGCATTGAAGTTAAATTTATAAACGTGCACCATCAGCTTATAGGCGATGTTTACATGCATCGGTACAAAGCGTGGGTAAGTGCGCGTGGCAACAGTGCGCGTGCAAGCAAGAAGGCGCGTGCACCGGTGCAAGAAGTGCATGTTTACATGCATTGGTGCACACGTGAGACAATTGCACCCGTGCAAGAAGAGGTGCATAACTAAATCGGTTCTGTTTTCAGAATTTAATGTGTTGTTTGTCGGCTAAATTTCTAATGGTCATAACTATTGATCCAGGAAGAATTTTGGCGATTATGACTTGTGCACGAAAATGTCTTTACGAGACGGTTCTAACCCAATATGACTAAAGTTGTAATGGCAGAGCGGACGAAGCCGAAATTTCTTGTTTTTGATAGGTTACGCTCAATTTTAAAATTTATCCATTGGCCGGTCTTTGGCTCGGGCAGCTGGATCTTTGGCTCCGGTAGTAGGCATATTTTCCTTCTAAGGAGCATGTGATAGTTGTGGGAAGTTTGGTTGGAGCCTCGGGAAGTTCGGTTCATTCCTTGGGCAGCTTAGGCAATCCGGACCCCATTCCGGGCAGCCATTCGATTGTTCTAGGCATCCTTGGTTCCGAACCTCTCAACTCTCAAATGTGTATTAATAAGCATAAGAAAGTTTCGACTCCTTGTATTCCTTCATCCAAATCAAAATCGAATATTTCCAACCTTTAATCAAATCAGGTTTTCTAAACAAAAAAATCTGGTTTTTTAAGGGTGAAACTAGCGAACCCAATGCTCAGCCCAAAAAACCATCCAAACCTTGGGGCGAAGTGGTCAATGAAGATGATGACTTCCTTTTCTCAGTCATGGATTGGCTTGAAAAGGAATATAAAAATGTCCCTGATGAGAATTGCCTTTGTGATGTAAAACTGATGTAATACATGTAACAACATGCTCATGAGGAATCGTGGGCACATCATTGCTCTGACGATGAGGACAATGTAGAGATGTTTTCACGAGTTCCCCCACCACCAACCTCCAATACTTACATTTAAAGACTCGATCACACAAGAACTATATTCAATATAGTTATTTGATTTGCTTGTTATTTTGGTTGGAATATAATTCTGTTTAATAGTGGGCTTCCGTGGCAGTGCTTAATGCACAGACTCATGTAATTATAGTACAAGGAGTAATAGTTTAGTTCCATCCTTGTACTGTTGATTTTTATCAATAAAATAAGTGGCATAATTGTCAACTTAAATAAAAATAAAAATAATGGTAGGTCAACGTGATAAATCTTGAAGAATGCATGGAAATCTTATTCCTTCGTCATCCAAAATATATCCAGTATCTTCAAACAATGGTTAATTACATTTAATTACATGTTTTAAAATTTCATTTTTACATATCCTGCATCATTATATTATTCATTTTTTTTATATTTAATTCTATTTATTTAATGATTTTACTACGATCAGTTCATTCACGTTCGGCTCATTTTGTTAGTTCGTTTAAAAACAAAATTTGAGTTGGTTAATTCTGTTAGTCCGATGAAAAATATAAAATTTCATTTGGTTCTTCTAAAATACAAGCTCATATTTAGATCGAGTAAATAAAGTTTCAATTCTGTAGTTGTAAAATGTGCTCTTCATGTTTGTAAAATAAAGATTTTATTCACGCGCTCAAAAAATTCTTCTAATTTTTTTATTCGAAAGATATAGCTATCTTGTATCATTCTATTATTTATTTTTGAAATTTAATTTTATTCTTTGATGATTTTACTAAGATAATTTGCAAAAGTTAATAATACTATGTACAAACAACGCGATCTAATGAACTGAATGAGATCTTATTTTTCAAATATGACCTTACATGTTTAGAAGAGTAAATGGAAAATACACGTTATCTCGATCGAAAGCATCATCTTCCAAGAAAATTATTGTTTGAGGCTGTGAAATAATAAAAAAAAGATTGTTGTGGTTTCTTTCACCAGACCCTACGAAATGGAATCCTACGATGATTTAATCAATTCAGAATTTATAAAGCAATTAAATAAATTGAGCCAATAATTGACCGTCCATTGAGAAGCTCAATTGGCAAATATCTCATATTATGTCCCAAATATATATATATATATATATTATATATATATATATATATATATATTCAATTATTTTTGTGTGCAAAAATTGACTTGAAAAGTTTAAAATTTTATCTAAAATGAAATACGAAAATTTTGGTCACAAGCCCATCACAATAATTGAACTTTCAACGACCGAATCGATGGCGTAATAAATGCAATGAAAAAGCAGTTGCAAAAAATTTCAACAAATTAGTGTGTACACATATATATATAAATTAGACTATGTGTATTTGGTCCTCTATTCATTGGAAATCATTTTCTTGTCCATGTATAAACTATAAATCAATGCGTTTGTAGATGAAAATACTCGGCATGCTAGATTGGATCACATCGAAAATATAGGATGAACCGACTTGAGAGAAAATGACTGCTGGGTTCACTTTCTAAAGTCGATTTATTCATTTGTAAACACTGTCTTGCTGGTAAGATGACTAGAAAACCATTTGAAAAAGTCGTAAGAGCTAAATTTTCTTTGCAATCCATTATGATATTTGTGGTCCTATGAGTCTGAATGCTAGACATGGAGCCTCGTATTTCATTACTTTTATAGGTGACTACTAGTGTTTTGGTCATGTCTATTTGACATGGCATAAGTCTGAAGCTTTGGTTTGTTGATAGGCTTAGAATTTAAGTGTTTTAGCGGTAATTTCTTCCATTTTCATACTTTTTTCCTGGATGATATTATGCTTGTTGGTGTTTATTTGTCTATTTCAGAAAAATTAGTTGGAAATAGGAGAAGAAATGAGCTAACTGAAGAAAAAGGGCGAAATAGAGAGGAGAGAAGAGTGGAGAAAGAGTTGAAATTGAGGAAGTGGGATTTTAGGATTCTCGATCGATCGAGAAATATTTCTCGATCGATCGAGCCAGCCACAGTGTGCTGGGAGAAGAAAAGAATTTCAAGTCTCGATCGATCAGAACATTTCTCGATCGATCGACCGAGGCAGTAACTTCAGATCAAATTTTATCAAAGTCTCGATCGATCGGAAAGAAATCTCGATCGACGTCGAGCGAGGCAGTAAGTTTCAAAGGCTGACATGACAGTGCACCGATCGATCGGACGCAATTCTCGATCGATCGATACGCAATCCGGGGAAAATCTTATCTTCCATTTTTGAATGGATTTCGAGGAGGTTTAAAAGGGAAAATCATTTCCATTCGAGGGATATCATATCAGACGCCCTCTCTCACAAAAGAGGAACCCTAGCCGCCGCCTAGAAGGAGAGATTCAATCTCCGTTCTTCGTCCAAAGTCGAGCCAATCCATTCCGGAGTGCAGGGCAGGGAAGGAGCAAGAGAAGAAATCACGGTGCAACGCACGGATTCATCCACCGTTTATCGTATTTCTAAATTTGATTCTTTGATTTTCAATTCCATTTGATGTTTTGATGGTCGAGAGACAATTAAAATCTTATGTATTTGATTTGAATTAAATCTAGTTTATTTTTATCGAGTTTCAGTTTCGTTGTGTTTGATTATTGATTCAATTGTGTTTGAGCGCATTGATGCTATGTTCATAAATTAATTGTTTGTGTAGATCAAAGTCTAGCTAACTTGATTGAATCTGAGAGTTATAACCGAGATCAGAGAGAGATAACGTTTTGTAACACGCTCCATTAATTTATGATGTATGTTACGATTGAGATCGAGAGATGATATCGCATACGTGAGAACTTGGAATCGAGAGATTTAGAGTAATAAGGTTTTTGACAATTTATGCAATATTGAATAGTAAATAGGTGCACGAGAGTGACTTATTCTAATTTAATGTTAGTTTCTTTACAGCTCGAGAGAGTGTATCGAATAACAGGGAAACCTCTCACCTTTAGAATCAATTGGTTGATAATTTGATTATTCAGTTGAATCATTAAAGATAACATAGTTGAACGACGAGCTTGATAGATTTCTCGAGTGACTTACCTTCGCATATCCGGAACCATTCATTTTATTGTTCTTGTTTATTTTCAGTCTTTAGTCTAATTGGCATTAGTTAATCACCTTGTTAATCGTAGGCTAAATATAATTTTATTAATCTTATTTGGTACTTATACGTTAGTCCCTGTGGATTCGAAAACCGTACTTAATTTTCACTATACTAAAACTTGACAACCGTGCA
>CAJQUN010002298.1:0-29248 GCA_907163345.1 Haberlea rhodopensis | reverse complement strand
TGAGGCCCCGAAGGGAGTCATTTAAGCCCCGTGGTGCTCTTCATCCTCACGGTTCAGTGGAAAGAAATCTTTTGGTCGGAAGCAAGAGAGCAAGAAGAACAATTGGTCGACCAACCGAGGGCCTGCGCAAGGAATAGATCGGGGGAGTCAAGGTGTGACAATTGTGGAGGGCCGCATTCTTCGAATAATTGCCCTGCTTGTTATAGTTGTGGTAAGATGGGCCACATCTCTCGGTATTGCCCCACTCGGGGAGGACAGTCAGATTTTCAAGGAAACAGGTTGAGATTTGAGGACAGGACAGTGCACCAGAGGCAGCAGTTTGTGCCTCGACCATCGGGAGGTCAGACAGTGGGACCGCCCCAGGGGACAGGTGTATGCACTGACCAGAGAGCAGGCAGGCAGCCCGGAGGAGGTATGCTGGTACGTGCCATTTATTTACGTACCCTGCTTTTATATTGATAGATTCAGGTGCCTCCCACTCTTTTGTATCTGTGGGCTTTGTGGAAAGACACCATATGCACACGTCTTCTTTACCCACGCCTCTCATGGTCTCGACACCCACTAGAAGAAATGTTGTTGCCGATCAGTTTCTGGCAGATTGCCTCATTTATTTTGAGAAGGCAGACTTGATAGTGTTAGGCATGTCAGACTTCGACTGCATTGTGGGTATTGACATTTTGAACAGATACCAGGCGGTGGTGAATTGTCGGCAGAGAACAGTGAGGTTCAGATCTGATTTGGGTATACAGTGGACTTTTTATGGCAACGGTTCTCGTGCAAAGATTCCGTTGATTTCAGCAATCAAGATGACTCAGTTGTTGGAACGTTGTCACACGGGCTATCTCATTTATGCCGTGGACACGTCTGGGAAGAATAAAGAATTGAGAGTCGAGGATGTACCAGTGGTAGCAGAGTTTGCTTATGTATTTCCGGAAGAGATTCCTGGATTTCCACCGGCTAGAGAAGTCGAGTTTGGGATTGAGTTATTACCAGGGAAGTCCGCTATTTCTCGTGCTCCTTACAGGATGGCACCGGCGGAGTTGAGAGAATTGAAGGAGCAGTTGCAGGATCTCCTTGACAAGGGATATATACGCCCGAGCGTATCGCCATGGGGCGCACCAGTTTTTTTTGTGAAAAAGAAGGATGGCTCGATGCGTTTGTGCATCGATTACCGGCAACTGAATAAAGCCACAGTAAAGAACAAATATCATCTCCCAAGGATTGATGATTTGTTTGATCAGTTGCAAGGTACCAGACTTTATAACAAGATTGATTTGAGATCCGGGTATCATCAGATTCGAGTCAGGGAGGAGGATGTACAGAAGACAGCATTTCGGACTCGGTATGGGCACTACGAGTTCTTAGTGATGCCGTTCGGTGTGACGAACGCCCCGGCTATCTTTATGAGCTTGATGAATCGGGTGTTCCAACCCTATCTTGATCAGTTCGTCATTGTATTCATCGACGACATTCTCATCAACTCCCGGAGCGAGGAAGAGCACGTGAAACACTTGAGGACAGTGCTCCAGATTCTCAGAGACCACCAGTTGTATTCCAAGCTCAGCAAGTGTGAATTTTGGTTGAGCAGTGTAGTGTTTCTGAGGCATGTCATATCTAGCAGCGGGATATCTGTGGATCCCAGGAAGATTGAAGCTGTGATGGAGTGGGCTGCACCCACTTCTGTACCTGAGATACGGAGCTTCCTTGGCTTGGCCGGTTATTATCGACGCTTTGTCGAGGGATTTTCGAAGATTGCCAAGCCGTTGACACAGTTGACCCAGAAGGGTAAGTACCATTCTTTTGGTCAGAAGCTTGTGAGGAGAGCTTCCAGGAGTTGAAGCACCGTTGACGACGGCGCCGGTATTATGTGATTCCTACGGAAAACTCCAGGTTTGTTTTGTATACCGATGCATCACTTTAGGGCCTTGGGTGTGTACTGATGCAAGATAAGCATGTGGTGGCTTATGCATCGAGGTAGTTGAAGCCGCATGAGACTAGATACCCAGTCCATGACTTGGAATTGGCGGCTATCATCTTTGCTCTGAAGATTTGGAGACATTATTTGTATGGTACTTTGTTTACCATTTACACGGATCACAAGAGCCTCAAGTTTTTATTCACTCAGGCGGAGCTGAACATGAGGCAGAGAAGATGGATGGACTTGCTTAAGGACTACGATTGTGAGATTGAGTACCATCCCGGAAAAGCTAATTTGACAGCAGAATCTGTTTAGCGCGGAAAGTGAGGAGTACTGCTGAGGACGTCATCCATTTGTCAACGTATGATGACCTTCCTATTGCCATCTGGGCTATGATTTTGACATAGATGCATCACCAGTGTACGTATCGACCTTACTAGCTGAGCCATATAATCTATGAATAATTAGAAGAGCTCAGAAATCAGATGATGAGATTCAGAGATGGTTATCTTTAGTACATCTTGGTCAACCAACGAAGTTCAGAGTGGCCGAGGACGGATCTTTGAGATTGGGTGGCCGTTGGGTGGTTCCGAGTACGCCGGAGGAGTTGCGTAGAGGGATTTTGGAGTCGAGCTCATAGTAGCAACTTAGCATCCACCCAGGCGGGAAGAAGATGTATAAAGATCTACGTGATCAGTTTTGGTGGAAAAGAATGAAGTGTGATGTCGTCGCTTTTGTTAAGAGGTGCTTGATCTGCCAGCAGGGTTAAGGCAAAGAGACAGAGACCTGGCGGTGAGTTGAAAAGCTTGGAGATACCGAAGTTGAAGTGGGAACACCATTTCCATGGACTTCGTGACTCACCTGCGAGGAGTGCTTCGGGTTTTGATGCTATTTGGGTGGTTGTGGATCGATTGACTAAGGTAGCTCATTTCATTCCCTATAGCATGACCTTCAACTTTTTGAGGATGGCGCAGCTGTATATTCGAGATGTGGTGAGATTGCATGGGATCCCCATTTCCATAGTTGTCGGATCGAGATCCACGATTCACATCTCATTTTGGGAGGGTCTTCAGTCAGCCTTGGGAACTGAAGTTAGATTGAGCACTGCTTATCATCTCAGACGGATGGCCAGACTGAGCGTACTATCCAAACGCTCGAGGACATGTTGAGGGCTTGTGTATTGGAGTTCGATGTTTCTTGGCAAGATTCAGTGGCCTTGGTAGAGTTCTCCTATAATAATAGCTACAAAGCGAGCATTCAGATGGCTCCTTTTGAGGCCCTATATGGCAGACGGTGTAGATCACCCTTGTGTTGTGATGACTTGGACCGCAAATCGGTCGGAGGACCGGAATTGATTCGGGAAATGGAAGAGAAAATAAAGATGATAAGACAGAAAATGAAAGCAGCCCAGGACAGACAGGCAGCATATGCGAATAAACGGCGGAGACCGGTTGGAATTTCAGTTGGGAGATAAGGTCTTCTTGAAGATCTCGCCTTTTAGAGGTGTTGTGCGATTGGGATGCGAGGAAAACTATCTCCGAGGTATGTTTGGCTGTACGAGATCTTACAGCGCATTGGCACTTTGTCTTACAGACTAGCTCTGCCACCTTATACATGATGTGTTTTCATGTGTCTATGCTGCGGAAGTATGAGCCGCATCCATCTCATGTGTTGCAGCCTTCTGAGGTTCAGTTAGAATCCGATGTGTCTTATGTGGAACGGTCTGTTAGAATTCTGGATCGAGCAGACCGCAGACTTTGGAACAAAGTGATACCTGTAATACCCCCCGAAATGTGATATGATTATGTACTACGATGATGAATTATGATGTGTTTAAGGGTTGTGGTGTATTAATTTGGGGGATAATACTTATGATGTGATGATATGATTTAGGGGGGGGGGCCATGTTGGGTGTTTTAGAGGATGTATTAATTAAATAAAGTTGTTAAATATCGAGTGAGGATATTTTAATACATCGTACTAAATACCGGGACACAATTAACACCACATTACCACCCCAACCCTCACCACCCCCCTACTCGGCCACCTCACCCCCCAACTAGGCCAACCCATTCCCCCCACTTGCACAACCCATGCCCTTCTTCTCCCCTCACCACTCCACCTCCAATCACTTGCTCCCCTTCTTCTTTCCCGATCAAAATGTCCAGGAAAGCTGCTAAGAGAGGGAAAAAGGCTGGTAAGAAGGTGTCCAAAGTGGTTACCCTATTTTCTGGGTTTGTGTTTGAGCTTGGGTTTGGTGGGTTGTTTTTTAACGCTATGCTAAGTGTAGGTTTGGGTGAAACCTTGGTATGAATACTTACATGGTAGTTTTGTGTAACTACTAGCATGTTTGTTTGAGCATGTTACATGTTTTATGTGATAGATTTTCTAGTTATGAATCTATGTGCTCGAAAACCTGGGCAAGGAAGATGATACTCTGTTTTCTGTATAGGTTGGTTGATGATGAAGATTATAATGATGTTATGATGCATGTTAGCTTAGGTTTTGTTAAACCTTTGATTTAAATACATGCATGGTAGTTTTATGAAGCTTGTAACATTTTTTGTTCAGGCATGTTTTACGCCTTATGAAGTAGAAATGATGGTATGATAGGTGCTAAAAAATCTGGGGAAGTCCCGATTTTTCAGAGCTCTCGATCGATCGATAATTTGGTCCCGATCGATCGAGCGAAGGCAGAATGCTTAAAGCATGTTTTGAATTTCAGGTGCCGATCGATCGAAGGATTTCTCGATCGATCGGTGAAGCTCCTCGAGCGATCGGTGAAGCTCCTCGAGCGATCGGTAAAATGTTTCGATCGATCGATCGAGACAGAATGTTTGGGCACTGTTTATGCACAGTTTCTCGATCGATCGAGACCTTGGGGCCGATCGATCGAGGAGAAGACAGAAAGTTGAAAAATAAGATGATGTTTTATTTTGTTAAGTTTATGATGTGAGATGGTATTGAGGCATCTAATAAGGTATTGTGTGGTCTTGTAGAACCATCCAGGGTACCGGCACCATCAAGGAGATAAAGTCTGTTGACTCCTCCTCCTTTTGAAAAGGTACGTAAGAGACGTACGGGCATCGGACGGTAAAACACATCTCTACACTATGACTATGCATTTATCGCATGAATATTCACGATGAAATGATGATGTTGACACGATGTTTATATGATGACGTTTATACGATATTTATGTAATGATGTGATACGATGATTATGATGTGGTAAGATGCCACGGGGTAAGAATGCCCCATATGGTAAGAGCCCATACGTTATTATTGTGGTAAGATGCCACGGGGTAAGATGCCCCATATGGTAAGAGGCCATACGTTATTATTTGTGGTAAGATGCCACGGAGTAAGATGCCCCATATGGTAAGAGGCCATTGTGGTAAGATGCCACGGGTGGTAAGATGCACCCATATGCATGAATATGAATCAGGGACAACGAAAAGAAGTTATTGAACAATCAGCATATTTACTTAACCAAGATTTCATGCATTTACTATGAGTTTTTATGATGTTAAGTACGCTTTGGATATGCTCATGATTTGTTGTCCCTGTAGGTACACTTTTGGACTAAAGACTAAGGGTCGGGTTGAGGGCTGTGAGCTACGAGGAACACAGGGATGTATAGGATGCAAGTCATGATTAGTATCTACTCTAGGAGTAGTGTAATCTAAACGCTAACATTCTTTTGGGGAATGTAATTAATAATTTTTGAAGTTTTGTATTTTGGCCTGTAATCCTGTTAGCTCATGTTAAGATGTTATTTAATGCATGATTAGTCCTTCTTATGTTCTAATTAACACTGTTACGGTAGGAAGACCCTACATTAGTGGTATCAGAGCCAGGTTAGATAACTCGGGAATGAGTGAAGGGTAGTCTTAGCAATAAGTTGGCTAGGTGCTTACTTTTGAACATGTTTTATATGTATGATGCATATGAAGTAGAAGATGTTATGCTAACATGTTTAATTATCTAACGATGTACTTTATGAACTGCTTTTGGATATTGTTGTTAACCTTTGTGTTTGCAGCATGGCAGCGAATATAGAAGTGGGTGACGCTATTAGTGTAAATTGCAAGTGCTGGGCGTACGAACCCACTGCCACCGCCAGCCTTGGGCGAAGAGCCTTCGGAACAGCAATTATTACCCGCGGTGTTGAGCTTGGCTCAATTTATGACGTACCGACCCCCGATGTTCGAAGGAACTGAAACAGGGGAAAAGGCTGAGGAATGGTTAGAGAGGATTGAGCAGATATTTGTGGCAGCGCCTTGTGCAAAGACGTCATGGATCAGATTAGCAGAATTTCAGCTGGCTAAGAAGGCACTGATGTGGTGGAAGACCACAGTGATAGAACAAGAGGCTCAGGGTCAGGAGATCAATTGGAAACTGTTCAGGACGCGGTTTTCTGGCCCGTTATTTCTCAGCTGCTTCGAGACAGGCTAAAGAGGATGAGTTTACCAACCTCAAGCAATGTACCATGCCTGTATCAGATTATGCTCTACATTACTGTTCCTTACTTCGGTATGTACCTCACATTGCTGTAAGCACTCAAGCGAAGATGAGGAGCTTCATGAAGGGCTTGAGGCCAGAACTGTATGACAGGGTAATTACCTATGGCCCTGCCTGTTTTGATGATGCACTTTCACGAGCCGAGCTAGCCGAACTAGGAGTTGGAGCATACTCTGATGTTGTGCCACCTCCAGCACCCCCTCAGAAATCCACTTCTGATAATTGAAACCAAGGGGTGATCAGTTCAAGCCCAGGGGGAATACTTCGGCTTCACGATTCAGTGGTAAGAGACCCGAGAACTGTTGGAAAGGGAACCGTAGGAATGATGCCCCATCCGGGAGAGGACAGTCTCAGGGAGACAGATCTGGAAGAGTTCAGTGCACTCTTTGTGGGCAACCCCATTTGGCAAAGACTGCGTAGGATGCTATGTCCAGTGTCCCAATAGGGGAAGACATCAGAACTCTACGGGGAGGCCTGCGGAAAGAGCGGCACAACACAGACCACCTTTTGCACCGAGGGCAGTATGGAGGTCAGCCCACGGGGCCACCTCAGGGACAGGTGTATGCTTTGACGAGGGAGCAGGCTACAGCGGCCCCGGAGGAGGTGATAGCGGGTATGTGTCTTTTATTTACGCACCCTGCTCTTATATTGATAGACACAGGTGCGTCACACTCTTTTGTGTCGACGAGTTTTGTTGAAAGGCACCACATATGCACTTCTCCGTCCCCCATGCCTCTTATGGTCTCGACTCCCGCTGGAAGAAGTTTGACTACAGATCAGATTGTTTTTATGGCCTCATTTATTTTGAGGATAACGAGTTAAGGTCAGATTTGATTGTGCTGGGAATGTCAGACTTCGATTGCATTGTGGGTATCGATGTTCTGAACAAGTATCAGGCAGTGGTGGACTGCAGACAAAGGATTGTCCGGTTCAGATCTGATTTAGGAGTCCAGTGGACATTCTATGGGGATGGTTCCCGTCCAAAGGTTCCGTTAATATCTGCTGTCAAGATGGCACAGTTATTGGAACGAGGTCATACAGGATATCTTATCTATGCTGTTGATATGACGAAAAAGAGGAAAGAGTTAAAGGTTGAGGATGTGCCCGTAGTGGCAGAGCTTTTTGATGTCTTTCCGGAGGAGATTCCCGGATTCCCACCGACGAGAGAGGTCGAGTTTGGGATTGAGTTACTACCGGGGACGTCTGCCATTTCTCTTGCCCCGTACAGGATGGCACCAACGGAGCTAAGGGAGTTAAAGATTCAGTTGCAAGAGCTCCTTGATAAAGGCTACATACGCCCTAGCGTGTCGCCCTGGGGTGCGCCTGTCTTATTTGTTAAGAAGAAGGATGGATCGATGCGTCTATGTAATTACTATAGGCAACTGAATAAGGCCACAGTGAAGAACAAGTATCCACTTCCGAGGATCGATGACTTGTTTGATCAGTTGCTGTAAGGACCCCCTTAGCCCTTAACCCCTGATTAGTGTATTAACCACTATGTGTGGCACATGCTTTCAATAAAAGTCAATCGGGGAAGCTCAGATGATACTTTACCATTGTATGGCAATTACAAAATTTCCTTTAATACTCAATGTCATAAGATCATCAGCCTAACAACAAATAGACTCATATGTTCGCCCTTTACCATCCCCTTGGTGCCACTTTTTACATTGTGGGTTTTTATAAAAAATTGGGCAGAGTCTCCCCATAAATAGAGCTATCCCGAAATAAAAGCACAACACATAACATAATTCCCGGCCAGGGAACACATAATACTCATCAGAATGCAGTAATACAAGTAAATTCCCAGCCAGGGAAGACACCACACATATGACGACAAAAGTGGGTTTCAACACCCACATAATACACCAATGACTCTCATATCATTTAGCAATTCTACCTCTAATTGCATGCAACATCAAATGAAAGAGAGAAAGGCTCATGCCTTTATATACAATCCATATACAAGTATAATCGTGCTCACATGCCAGCATCATGAATATGTATATAACCCTTAGGTGTATATAAGTACTCTATACGATACCGTGCTCCATCAAGCCCTGGTACCACGATCCTGGGAGTACATCCAATCAACAGCTTGAGCTCATCTCCAAAGCCATCGATGTACCTGTTCACCTGCCCCAACAGAGACAGCCCCCAACGGGGTGAGCATACCAATACACAAAATCCCATAATCACAATAATGAAATTCATAATTTACAACAAAGGTAAATACTAATGAATTTAAATGATACTCCCTGGATGGCAACCTCATCCGGGATTCCGTGTACTGTCCCTGTTCTCACAATCATCAAACTCATCAAATCTCAAAAATCAGTAAATCAACACATTGATTAACCCATCGCATGCCTAATCCTCGAGTATCAATAGATAGTGATTCCAAATTCATTATACATGCAAAAATATAGATATCTCAATATCTAATACTGATTTCACAACCTCGCTATCAATCACAGATAGCTCAAATGCCTAGCATTTATTTTACCAATCCTTCATTATACCTAGACATCTCAAATGTCTTATAATGAATACATTCTACGAACCTAGACATCTCAAATGTCTTATAATGAATACATGATTCTACGAACCTAGACATCTCAAATGTCTTATAATGAATACATGATTCTACGAACCTAGACATCTCAAATGTCTTATAATGAATACCTGATTCTACGATCATCCTCAGGCATCTCAAATGCCCTACTATAGTCATATAAACCCAGTACCCCTTATATCTTGTAAGAGTTATCCTACTCTAATGTCACGCACGCTACAAGCGGCGATATCAAGATTTGGTTGTTCCTTGGCTATATCAACATATATATATATCCATACGCACAATATTCAATGCAATCAAAAATACCTTATGCATTTCACAATGCTCTAATATATATAGTAATGATCGTACGTCGCACGTACCTTAAATCTCCGAAGTCCGAGCCAAACCTTGCTCGAGTTCCATTCCCCGAGGAACGATGTGCTAACACGATAAATAATTCACAATTATTTACGAACATGCAACCCATGCTCAAGCACACCCATATCCCTCAAAATATTGTCAACACACGACAATTAACCTTTTAAAAGACCCGGGGCAGGGTATATGCAGGGAGGGAAACAAATGAGACAATATCAAAAATTGATCAAGAACACCCTACAAATTTTCGAACCCTTATCTCACAAATCGAACCCAATTAAACACCATAATTCACCTAAAAAGTGAATTAAACTATCAAAGCAAGAATCAACACCCCTTGCCAAAAACCCCCAATTTTCGAACTCAACCCTACAAATTTCGAAATTAAATTCGAACCAATAATTCACAATAAGGCAGGGGAATACATCACAAGCATGGAAAAGGGGTAAGGAAGGTTACCCAATCGAAAATCGGAAGTAAATCGGTCGAAATCCGATAACCCTATAAATTGGGGATCGACGCTTTCTCGCAAAATCCGACTTCAAAACGCGACGAAACTTTCAATTGCCGGAGGGAAAAGCTGCGCCTTGACGAGACAAAGCCGGCGGCGGGTCGCAGGAGCCGAACGGCGGCCGGACGGCGGCGGGCGCACGGCCTGAAGCCGCGGGGGCTGGGGGCGACGGGATGCGGGCGGGCGAGGGAGAGTGTGATATCCCCGAAATAATTAATTGCAATTAGGGCATTAATTTTGTTTATGTGATATTATGGCTATAATTAGATTATGTGTTGGGACTAATTATCTTGGTAAAATGCTTGTCACATGGTAGATGTGACCCGGTAGAGCATTTTCGGGTACATGTTGTACATGTTGGGATTTGGGTGCTAATGGTTTAAATGATATGGGTTGTGTCTTTTTGGTGATGCATGATTTTAATAGGGATCTTATTGCATTGTGGTAAAATACTTTTAAAATATCATGTTGGGGTATTCTACATACCATGCTTGTGTCTTGGAATACATTTAAAACCCCATATCATGGCTTAGGAGCCACTTGCATGCTTTACATCCCATCACCCCCTCCCTATCAGCTTTTGTCCCCAAAACCCCATCCCTCCACCTCAGAACTCTCATTTTCGTTTCTGCATCAAGAGTGGAAGAGTAAACTTGGAGAAAAGAGTCTTTTGTGCTTTTCTTGCTTGAAACTTGGAGCTCAAGTGGTAAGCTTCCATCTTGGTAGAGTTTTATTGAGTTTTAGTTGGGTTTGTGGCTTGTTTTTGAGGATATAAGGGTGGATCTTGGTCCAACATCTTGTTTATGTTTGGGGGTTGTATATTAAGATTGTTTTGTGGTTATATGTTGAGCATGGTAGTTGTTCTTGGTTGTACTTAAGTGTAGGTGTTGTTGGAAGCTCATACATGGAAGTTTCTCGCAGAAACAGGGCTTCTCGATCGATCGGAAAATGGGTCCGATCGATCGAGCAAGGCAGAGCCTGAACAAGGCGTGAAATGAGCTTACCGATCGATCGGTAATTTTTCCCGATCGATCGGTGTGACGTCTCGATCGATCGGTGGAGGCAGTGCTTGGATGCCTATTTTCTCTTCACTTGGCGATCGATCGGGGCTTAGAGGGCGATCGATCGCAAGGAATGAAATGTGGATTTTGAGATTTTGTTTTAAATGATGTTATTTTTGGTAATGGTTCACTTATTGGCTTCTAATATGGATTCATGTGATTGTGTAGAACCATCCCAGGTAGCCACACATCAAAGGAGATAAAGTTCCACGACATCTCCACTTTTGGAACTAAGGTACGTAGTGAGACGTACGAGCATTGGACGGTAAAACGTATTTATTACGCTTTGAATTGGCTATGCATTATGGTTGCACATGTGGTCTTATTTATGCATTATGGTTGCATATATAGTTGGAACATGCATTATGGTTGCATGTAATTGTGAGTCGAGGTTATATCATAGTGATGAAGAATACTTGCCGCCTTCATGTCGAGGCGATGATAGAATACTTGCCGCTGTCATATTTAGCGATGAAGAATATTTGCCGCAAACATGTCGAAGCGAAGGAACATGCCGCTGTCATGTTGATGCGAGGGATATTATGCCGCTAATATGTCGAAGCGAGGGGTATTAATGCCGCTGTCACGTAACGCGAGGGGTATTATGCCACTGATATAATAAGACTGGGATTGGCCATTGGTATACATGGAACGGATGCATGTCATGACATATATTATTGGTGTTATAATCAATTAATTGTGATTATGGTACAGGGACAACCAAGGGAGCTTTTATATGTGTTAAGTACAGGAAGTGATTTGCATTTATGGTTTATGCATTGAATTATGATCATATTATTGTGAATATGATTTGTATACATGATCATGGTTTGGGGTTGTTCCTGTAGGTACTTTTGGGCGGACGGGCAAAGACGGGTTGATGCTGTGAGCCAGTGAGGAGTGCTTTTAGCAAAGTAGGCTTAATTTTTGTATAGTCTCTACTCTAGGAGTAGTGTAAAGCTATAGGATTAGCATTCATTGGTTGAGAATGTAACTAATCCCTTTTGGAACTTCATTTTGGCACTATAATTAATAGCTCAGAGCATCAACACAACCTTTATACTCTGTTATGCATGGAAATTTTTATTTACGTCTTTTATCCGCACTTAACACAACCTTTATACTCTGTTATGCATGGAAATTTTTATTTACGTCTTTTATCCGCACTTAAGGAACTAGGGTCCTTACATTAGTGGTATCAGAGCAGTGGTTAGAGAACCCGGGAACGAGTGAAGGGTAGCCTTAGTATGGTTGGCTAGGTGTTTACATTTGGGGCATGTTTATGCATGTGGTGCATATTTATGTATACAATTGGCATACTAACATGCTTGTCATTCATATTGTCTAACGGTTTAGCATATATCTTGTTTGGAATTGTTGTTAACCTTTGTTTTACAGCATGGCGGCTATGAATGCGGGGAACCTCAACGAGGAGGTGGGTGATATTGGGAGCGTGAATGCTAGCATCGGGTAGGCAAATCCTTTACCCCCACCTGCTGTGGGCATGGAACCAGTTGCTCAATTACTGTTACCAGGGGAGCTAAGCCTGACACAATTCCTGACCTTCCACCCACCCATGTTTGAAGGAGTAGAGACAGGAGAGGAGGCCGAAGAGTGGCTGGAGAGACTAGAACAGATTTTTGTATCTGCGCCGTGTGCTAGGACGGCTTGGTTAAGACTGGCAGAATTCCAACTGGCGAAGAAGTCTTCCATGTGGTGGAAGACGACTGTAATGGAATTGAGGGCACAGGGCATGGAAATCGACTGGACTTTATTTCGGACTCGGTTCCTAAACCGATACTTCTATGCCGCGGCTAGGCAAACTAAGGAGGATGAATTTACGAATCTGAAGCAAGGGAACCTGATGGTTTCGGACTACGCCATGCACTACTCATCCGTATTGAGGTATGTTCCACACATTGCTACAAATGGGCATGCCAAGATGAGGCACTTTTTGAAGGGGCTGCAGCCGGAGTTATTTGATCGAGTCATTTCTAACAACCCGACATCCTTTGATGAGGCACTGGTTAGAGCGGAGTTAGCGGAGATAGGGGTGAGTGCTTATCCTGAGGCCATACCCTCACCAGCTCCATCACAAAGATCAACATCTGAAAATCTGAGGCCCCCGAGGAGAATCTTTTAAGTCGCGGGGAACTTCTTCTTCTACTCGGTTTGGCGGAAGGAGGCCGGAGGGCCGGAAGCAAGGGGATCGGAGGAGTGGTACATCTACTTATGGGGGACCGAATCAAGCTAGTAGAGCTGGAGATGTCAAGTGCCACTTTTGTGGAGGGCCACACTTGATGCGAGATTGTTCTGCGTGCTACATTTGTGGCAAGTTGGGCCACATTGCTCGGCGTTGCCCCAACCGGGAAGGACAGACGGATCTCAGGGAAGGTCGAGGGAGGTTTACTAGTGGTACAGTGCAGCAGAGGCCACCGATGGTGCCTCGTCAGGTGGGAGGACAGGCGATGGGGCCACCTCAGGGACAGGTCTATGCATTGATAGACACAGGTGCCTACTATTTACATTTTCCGCCTTTATTTTGATAGACACAGGTGCTTCGCACTCCTTCGTGTCTGCGGACTTTGTGGCGAGACATCATATGTGCACGTCTCTGTTACCCACGTCTCTATTGGTCTCGACACCCACCGGGAAGAGAGTTGTTGCTGATCGGTTTCTGATGGACTGCCTCATTTATTTTGAGGGCAACGAGATAAAGGCAGATTTGATTGTTTTGAGTATGTCAGATTTCGACTGCATTGTGGGCATCGACATTCTGAACAGATATCAGGCAGTGGTAGATTGTCGACAGAGGACAGTTCGATTCAGATCTGGTTTGGGAGTTCAGTGGACTTTTTATGGCGACGGGTCTCGTGCGAAGATTCCGTTGATTTCGGCAATCAAAATGTCTCAGTTGTTGGAACGTGGTCACACGGGCTACCTTATCTATGCCGTGGACACGTCGGGAAAGACCAAAGAGTTAAAGGTTACGGATATACGAGTGGTAGCGGAATTTTCTGACGTATTCCCGGAGGAGATTCCCGGATTCCCACCGGCAAGGGAAGTCGAGTTTGGGATTGAGTTATTACCGGGGACATCCGCTATCTCCCGTGCACCTTACAGGATGGCACCGGCTGAGCTAAGAGAGTTGAAGGAGCAATTGCAGGAACTCCTTGATAAAGGATATATACGCCCTAGCGTATCGCCCTTGGGGCGCACCAGTTCTTTTTGTGAAGAAGAAGGGTGGCTCGATACGCTTGTGCATCGATTATCGGCAACTGAATAAGGCCACGGTAAAGAACAAGTACCCTCTTCCAAGTATCGACGACTTGTTTGACCAGTTGCAAGGTACGAAGCTGTATAGTAAGATTGATTTGAGATCCGGGTACCACCAGATACGGGTCAGGTAGGAGGATGTGCAAAAGACAGCATTTAGGACTCGGTATGGGCACTACGAGTTCTTGGTAATGCCGTTCGGTGTGGCGAACGCTCCGGCTGTCTTTATGAGCTTAATGAATCGGGTATTCCAACCCTATCTGGATCAGTTCGTCATTGTGTTTATTGACGATATACTCATCTACTCCCGGAGCGAGGAAGAGCATGTGAGACATTTGAGGACAGTGCTCCAGATCCTCAGAGATCACCAGTTATATGCCAAACTCAGTAAGTGTGAGTTTTGGTTGAGCAGTGTAGTATTTCTGGGGCACGTCATATCTAGCAGTGGGATTTCAGTGGACCCCAAGAAGATTGAGGCGGTGATGGAGTGGGCTGCACCCACTTCTGTGCCCGAGATTCGGAGTTTTCTTGGTTTGGCTGGCTATTACCGACGCTTTGTCGAGGGTTTTTCTAAAATTGCTAAGACACTGACTCAGTTGACTCAAAAGGGAGTGCCCTTCTTTTGGTCAGAGGCTTGTGAGGAGAGCTTTCAAGAGTTGAAGCACAGATTAACGACGACACCGGTATTGGTGATTCCTACGGAGAACAAGAGGTATGTGCTTTATACTGACGCATCACTGCAGGGCTTGGGTTGTGTACTGATGCAAGATAAGCATGTGGTAGCTTATGCATCGAAGCAGTTGAAGCCGCATGAGGTTAGGTACCCAGTCCATGACTTGGAACACTAGTCATCATGGCTCACGGCCGCCGCTTGTTGCTAGGGTTTCGAACCCATTGGCTCGTGCATGGCCAAGCAGCCGCCGCTTAAGGGCTAGGGTTCGGACCCTGGCTCGAGCGTGGGCCGAGCCGCCGCATAAATTAGGGTTTTGAACCCATTGGCTCGTGACGGCTGGCTCATGACGGCTAGGGTTTCGAACCCTAGCAGCCGTGCATGGGCTCGGCCACCGCCGCTCAATGGTTCGGCCATGGGCTAGGGTTTCGAACCCTAGGCCCATAATTGGTCCAGCCGTGGTCCATGTTGGTTCGAACCATGGTGGTTCGTAGCTAAGTCGAAATTAGTTCGTGGCATGTGATGTCTCGAGCGTACGATAATTTTTCAGAAATTCTATTTTACAGTTTTAATTAGAATTAAATTTACAATGTTTAGAATTTAATTAATTAAATGTTAATGCATGCTTTATGTGTTGTTTGAGCATGGTGCGTGGTAATAGCCCTTTGACCTATTAGATAGGATTTGTGAATGTTTGTAATTTTTTAAATACGACCTTCGTGCCGTGCCTTCTCTATTTTATTCTAAATGTTATCCCTCCCCTATGTTCCCCTCGAATGTAAATCGAGGAATTCTATATCTTGTAAATAGTGTAGTTTATTTTATTGATGGTGATCAATGAAGATGGAGCATCGTGCCGGGATGAGGAGGCCATTCACAAATTGGAGCCAAAGGAAGGTGCTTGTGAAGTTACCTTAGGTTGACTCTTAAGATTTTCTCATTGGCTTGAGAAAATCGTTAGTAGGGGCTATAACCATGTCACGTTTAATTATGTATGTTGATGCATGATTTATCTTATGTTTTAGTATGATAATTGTAAGGACCCTAACCCTTAAATGCGGAACCAAGGCATAATAGAGCTAAATAAATAATCAGAGTGAGAAATAACGTGTTGAATTTATGAGCTTAAGCATTACATGCCAAAAATAAGGACTTCCAAACATGGATTAATTACATTCCCATTATGTTATGTGATTATAATGGTGATAATTAAATAATTTATTGGAATTAATTATCTTGGTGAAATGCTTAGTCACACGGTAGGAGTGACCCGGTAGAGCATTTCAGGGTGCATGTATGCATGATGGGTAATTGGGGGTTATAATGGTTTTAATGAGATGGTTTGTGATTAATGTGATATCCCCGAAATGATTAATTGCATTTGGGCATTAATTGTGATTATATGATTAATTATGTGGTAAATTAATTATTTGTTGGAATTATTATGTGGAAATGCTTAGTCACGTGATAGGGTGGCCCGGGATAGCATTTCAGGGTGTATGTTGGGTTATATGGTAGGAAGCATGATTTATTTGCCATGAGTAGCAATTAATTGGAAATCATGTGTTTAATTGATATTTTGGTGCATTTGGTTTAATGCTTTGGAAAATATCATGTTGGGGTGTTTTATACACCATGGGTTGTGGATTGCACTTTAATTAAACCCAATCCCCTTTTATAACCCCACACCTTTACCAAATCACTCTTACTTTACCAAAATCAACTTCCAACAAACCCTTTCCTTTCCATTTTCGTTCTTGAGCTTTGGGGTGAAGAGAAACCTTTCAAAAATCTTGATTTGTGGAGATTGTTGGGTGATTTGAGGTCCCCAAGAGGTATGGATACCTCATGGTTAATTTTGTAAGGTTTTGTTTAAGTTTGGGTTGATTTTGAAGGATTTTAAAATGGTTTTGTTTTGGGTTGTTGTGGTTTTGGTTGTATGTTGGATTTATACTTGTTTTGAAGTATATTTTGTTGGTTTTGGGTGGTTTGGTATGGTTGGTGTTGGATTAATTGAGTTTGTTTGAGTTGGGGTTGAAGATTGGTGAATAGTGCCCGAAAATCGGATGCCCAGAGCTCGGCGATCGATCGGTGTCTTCCGCGATCGATCGCGAGCAACGATGCTGGAGGCAGTGGACTTCAGCGATCGATCGCGAGTTTGGCGCGATCGATCGGCGAGGCCGCGATCGATCGGCGCAAACTCAGCGATCGATCGCGGATTGTTTAAATTTGTTGCCCGAGACAGTGAGGTCTCGCGATCGATCGGGGCCTTATGGCGATCGATCGCGAGACACCAAAAATGGTGTTTTTGGTTATTTTTGTAGGATTTTTGGTATTGGACTATTATTGGGTTCTAATATTGGTAATCTCTTCTCCATTTCATTTCGAAAAGAAAAATAATTTATCGTTTTATCTAAATATCACATTAAACACCTTTGAATTTAAATAATATGTATGTATATATATATATATATTAATTTATCTTTTTATTTAAATATCGAGTTAAACACGTTTTGAATTTAAATGGCTGGATATATAGAGAGAGAGACTTGCAATATATACATCCACTTGCACATATAGATTTATCAATCTAGAAATATTTTTTAATTATTAGTGGATATTAATTAATTAAATATAATTTATCATATTTTTAAAAATTCAAAAATAGAGATAAAATAACAAAATATTCTAGAAATTTCAAGTACATGGTGAATATATTGGAGTCTGTAGTTATTGTTAAACTACAAATTTATTTATAATTTTTATTAAAGTTTAATATAATTTTATCTGTTCGTTAAAAAGATTAAAAATAATCATTATACCACATCCCGAAATATAATTCCCTGGACAGCCCCTCTTCATCTCTCATGTGAAACTTTTTCATAATTTTAGGCATTCTGCTACCTGGTTTCTCTCTCTTTATCTTTCTCTCACTCTCTCACACACACTCTCTCTTTATCTTTCTCTCTCTCTCACACACAATCAAGAATGGAATTTCACTTAATAAATCACATGATAATTGTCACGTGTAAGGTACTACAAAAGAAATTTCGGGTTGGGACTTGGGAGAGTTGGTATATGTTGTTTAATCTTCAATTGAGCTGTTGCTTAACCCTGTAAACACTCCACTATTTTCTCTCCATTCTTGCCATCTAGCCCACCCTCTATTTGCCTTCTGTATCTTTTCTTTTCGTTTTTTTTTCCTTTACAAATTTCAGTTCCATCAGCTGACACCGCTTTGTAATTTTCACCCCTTTTGTTTTTCATCGCTATTTCTCTTTCTATCATGGTAAATGAGTGAATGTTGTGACATTTCCTCTCTTCATCACTTGACATGGGATTTTCTTTGTTTTTCTTTCTGGGTTTTCGAGATCTTAATTTTTGGAGGAAAAAAAATGAGCTTTATTTGTTTATGTTTGAACATTTATTCTGACAAATTTATCTTCTAGGAGTGATCTGCATCTGTTTGCTATTGTATTGAGTTCTTGTGGGACGGATCATTTGCTTCTGCCGAGTGCCTTGCATTTCCTCCAAGAGTTTTTTGCATCAAGGTAGTTGTCGTAAATGGGATTTGGCATTAATAAGTAAACTGTATTGCTGATTTTAATGACAGTTGATGTTTTTACGTATGTGTTGTTATATAGACTTGATAAATTCCATCCTTTGTATATTTAAAATTCTAAGCGATCCCAAATTAAGTTTGGGGGTTGAAACTTGAAATCTTTGGGAAAATAATTATAGAATTTGGAGTCCGCCATGGCGCATGTTTTAGTAACCACTATTCATTGCTCATGTAGCATAGTTCTGAACAGTTAGGTTGCTTTGGAACGAAGGATTTCATTCGGAAATGACTTCAATAATTAGGTTTTAAATACTTTATTATGGTTAAAAACACCTTATAATTGAACGTGGTGGATTTGAAATCAATGAATTTAAAATTAGCCAAACAATTTGAATAGATTTGTATTAAAGATTTGAAATCCAAGTCTATCAAATCATTCCATCCAAATGGAGCCTTAAACTTTCAAGCTTCTTTCGTGTTGTTTTCTTAAATCTGTATGGTATGTGCCACTGCCTCATGTTTAAAAACTTCGTTATCAGCTGTTCTTGGATCTTAAACTTTCAATGTTACTTATGTGTTCTGTCACAATCAGTATTAATGTGACATTTCTTTTACTAGCATAACTTTTCTGGGACTTTGTTTTTTGGCATTGCTTTATTTTCTAGAGTATGAAGAGTTCTTATGTGGATTTAGAGGTTAAAGAGAACTTTTCTTATTTTGTCAAAACATCGGGTGATATGTACTCCTTTATTTAGTGTTTAGACCATAATGTATGAAAATTGGTTAGTTGAGAATAGTAAGGAAAGGATGGGCAGAATTCAATTCATGCCTGATGTATATTGGTTGTCACTCTAACGGCTTGGTGTTAAGTATTAGCTTCTTTGTTTTTGTGTTGTCGCATTGAATGAGTTTTCGTTGTGGAATAGTAGTTAATAATTGCGGAAATGAATGAAGATGTGCTTGAATTCTTTTTGTACACACCTTGAAAATACCTGTAGCTATAGCAAGTACCGCTGCTTTGACTTTGACCATTATCTGGATTTTCTTACATATTTAAATGATTAGGTTGACTCATGTTAACAAGGTAAGTTGTGATGACTTCAATTGTTTATCTTGCGTTGTTTCCTTGGTTTGAGATTGATGACTCATGGATGAATGATTTGGTGATTTATGGATCTCTCAGAATGTGATTGGGTTTGATAGAGATTTGGACTTCAATGTACTGCCTCGGTTAGCTACGTTAACTTCACATGGCCTTGATTTTTCTTCATGTCTGTTATTAGCATGGGCTCTTCTGAAGATTGTTGCTATGTTTTTTTATGTATGTTGATGGAAAACAATTTTGCAGTGTTGTGGCTTATCTCGAATCACTTGTGCTATTGTTTTCATAACATAACTATAATTTTTTAAAGTTCTTTTGCGCGTGTACTCAACTTGAATTTCTTTTTTCTTTCTTTATTTTTTTCCCAAGAACCGAAGATGAGTATGACAAGTGAAAGTGAGGAATGGATGAACTCCAAGAACGGCAATGACTCACCATCTGCTGATGATATTGGTAGCGGTGGAAATATGGGAGCGAATGGTCCGCTCAAGAAAGGCCCCTGGACCTCTGCAGAAGATGCAATTTTAGTTGAATATGTTACCAAGCACGGAGAAGGGAATTGGAATGCAGTTCAGAAACACTCGGGACTTGCCCGCTGTGGAAAAAGTTGTCGTTTGAGATGGGCAAACCACCTCAGACCGGATCTTAGAAAAGGTGCATTTAGTCCAGAGGAGGAGCGCCATATCATTGAACTTCATGCTAAGATGGGAAATAAATGGGCCCGAATGGCAGCTGAGGTGTGTATTACTCTTTGAAATCATCTTAGCTCTATGTGAAAACACGTTGCTGATTTCCCTTGTTTCCATAGAAGGTGTGTGGGAATGAATACTATAATGATTCCTTACTATACCTATGGCATTAATATTCAAAAAAGGTTATTCTTATTTCATGAAAACACATTGTCAACTTTGATGATCAGTTCCTTGAATTGAATTCAAAGAATCCCGATACTGTAATAACTTTTTCTGGGCTGATTAAATGTCCGATCTCATTTCTTGTCTTTTAATCTCATCAATGCCATACTGCCTTAACAAAGTTTTACGAAACAGGATTAAAGCTATATATTATTGATATAAAAAACATTGTTTTCAAAATCTTGTTAAACAGGGCACGGCTTTCATATTTTTTGAGTTGGAACGGAATGCAAATGTTTCATAACATTCATGTGCTCTTTGCTCATGAAATGGCATTACATGTGACATAATACGCATGACATGCATCTTCTAACCGTAGTGACAACGATAGGGTAAGGTTCGCTGTTAATATATATCCTTGATTTTTTAACTTTTATTGTTTGGAAGATGGAAAATACAACCAATGATTACATGGAGGAAAACATGCAGATACTGCAGAAATTAAACAGACAGATTGACATTAATCATGGCGTAAAAGAACTTATTACTCGTGATTTTATGCTGTATACTAATTACGATTGTTCTTATATTACACAAACTCTTAACGGATAGTTCTTTATAAAGTGTGGCTTAATGTTAAGGTGATTACAACTTCTATTTTTCTGTCAAATTGAAGTTTACTGGTGATTGTAATAGGAATGACCTAAAATACATGTGATATCTGATTCAGTTCAAATGTATGTACTCGTCTATCTCTGGAGTGAATAGGAATCTGAGTAATTTCAAGTTTTATATCTCCTCAAAACAATGTTGTTCATTAATTTGGGTTTCATTGGTGTTTTCTTAGCTAGTTTATGAAATAACTTTGTCAATTTCCTGGTAACAGTCATAACATTTTTTTTCAAAATTTTTTATGAATCAGGGTATGGGGCAGGAATCGAGCCTGAGAATTGTTCATTGTAGAAGAATATGTGCTGTTCATATTCTCCTTATAACTACTGTTTGGTTGTCTGCTATTAGTACTTTTTTTATTATCATTGTTTAGTTTCCATGGCAATGTATTCGATACATTCACTGAGCCCCTCCCAATTTTCAGTTCTGATCATACTCAAACCCCATCTACATTCATTACATAATTAGCAGATATGGCTAATGCACGTTTAAGTTTTTACTCATCTAGACTTAGATATTTTCAGCTTTATATGTTCAAGAGTGTGATAATACTGGTAGCCGAAATGTTAGTATTATAACTTCGGATGTACCTTTAGAGGCATTAGCATATTCGTCTACCCTCTTGATTTTTTCTTTCAGTTGCCTGGTCGCACGGATAATGAGATCAAGAACTATTGGAACACTAGAATCAAAAGAAGACAGCGTGCTGGCTTACCAGTCTATCCACCTGATATCTGTTTCCAAGCATCAAATGAGAACGAACAAAATGAAGAAATGACTGCTTTTTCATCTGGTGATATCCATCATGCCAATTATTTGCCAAGTAACCATTTTGAGTTTCCTCATGTGGAATTTAAACGATGGAACTCGATCAGCTTTTGTATCCTACAGAATTTCTTGATCTTAATCCGGAAAGCTTGCTTGACGTTCCTGCTAATAGCTTCCTATCACAAGGTCCCAATTCTTCTTACCCTGAGAAATATTTTCTTTCACTGGAATATCCATCAAAGCAATTTCGAGGATCAGAATTGTTGTTCCCTGGCTTAAATGCCACTGTAGGCAACACTGCTCCAGATGAAAGTCATTATCAATGTGATGGTTCTGTGCAGATTTCTCAATCTTTTGTGTTCCCCCCTGCCTTTGATCATAATCCATATGATCATAATTCAACACCTGCATCACGCATCATCCTCAAGTGCACTTCATGGCACCCATGCCATATTATATAGCAACACCTCTTCTTCTGAGCCTACTTGGGCAATGAAGTTGGAGCTCCCTTCACTCCAAACTCAGACGGCTAGTTGGGGCTCACCCTCATCCCCATTGCCTTCCCTCAAGTCCGTTGGTACTTTGACTCGGACTCTTCCAAATGAAAATGCTCACTCGTGTAATCTTCAAATGAAAGTGCTCACTCGTGTAATCTTTCACCTCGAGACAGTGGACTGTTGGATGCTGTACTGTATGAATCACATAGTATGAAAAACTCGAGGAACAACTCTTTTCATCAGACTTCAAATGCTTCCATTATACCTGTTGATATGATGGATAGCTCATCTCATGATATCCACGAAACCGTATGGGAAGCAATTGCAAAACCAATCTCTCCTTTATGTCGCTCATCGTCGTCCGTGTTCAGCGACTGCACCCCTATTAGTAGGAACTCATTTGATGACCTCTATTCTTCAGAAACAATGCCAGGTCAGAATATTTCTGACCGACTGGGATTTTATTTTGTTTTTGTTTTTGTTTTTCAGTATTTTATTCTCTTTCTGATGACCATGACTGAGTATTTCTGAATGATCTAAAGTTAAGGATGAAGCTGCGAATGACCTGATTGTGATGAAACATCACAACACGACTGACGCAAGAAAACAGATGTTCTTCTCCACACCAGATTTCTTGCTAACTCCCGACTTATTTGCTTCTAAGAAAGACCAGCTGAATAATCATTCTTTGCTGAAAGATGCTCTAGGGACGTTTCTTTGCGATGATTTAAGCAAGGACTGCAAGCAAATTGATATGCCTGATTCGTGTTCATGGAATGCTATGCCCACCGTTTAGTCATTTTATCTTCTTTCTTTTGCTGCAACTGTTACAATACCTGCTAACACGCTTTCTAGTTTCCATCTTAATTTTGCAATGGACTGCAGTTTTTTTCATAAATCTGGAACTATTCCGTGATATTTGGTTTGCCCCATTTGTCATCTGGAAACCAAGATAGGGCACATTGTGACTTGAGAGTGCAATGCGTAGTTTTAATTATTTCTTGGAGTTTGGTTGAATTTATCAATGTTTTTATATCATTTTTGGCTTTTGGCTGAGCTATCATTTGATTAGTTTATGTTGGTTCTGTTGATGACGTCTCAAGGGTACAGGTCCTCTCTGTTTGTTGTCAAAAACATTGTTTTAAACCTGGGTCAATAACCAACACTAAACATTATGCACTTCAATGAGCCAGAAACTTGGAAAAACCAATACCCACTCCCTTTGGAGCACAAAATACACTAGATTTCGATATATTCATACTCGGTTCCAGATTCCAAATGATGCATTAGTCTATTATCTCTTCAAACGCTATAAAATACTATGATTGTTGTGTTGTACTGTACCTTTTTTCTTCATGAACAATTGATAAGAAACATCATATACAAAGGAAGCCCGTATTTCAAATGTTATCCAACTCTTCGAAAACAATAAAACCAGGACCCACAAGTGAATTAATAAATTGCAGTATAGAAGAGGAAAATCAGCTACATTAAATGATACATGTCCTTGGTACAAAGAAATATACGTATGGTTCATTTGGACGATATTCGGAACAGAATGTTAGATGTACAACATACATGGATTGATGATTTATCCACGGCACAACTGAAGCTGCCCTGAAAAATACATTTACAGTCCGATCGCAAAAATTATCCAGAATCAGTTTCTGAATGAACTTAGTCAACTAAAATCCAGAATCTCCGAACATTACAACAAATTTCAGTTTACTGGTATTGTTGTCCTTTGGTGAAGTTCGGGACCGTTAATTATCCTTTCAGGTACAATTTTTCACAATAATAACATTCATTTTACTGAACAAGAAGCATCCAGTACCTCGATCCAAAGTTAGCTCCGCTGTCTTACCCTCCTTCCACTGGCATCACCACCGTCAGATAGCTGAGCCCAAACACTTCGAGACTTGCCACCGCCACCGCCACCGCCACCGCCACCGCCACCGCCACCGCCACAATCCTCATCACAGCCAGCTACAGTCTTCAAAAGCTCAGACTGTAGAGCTGAGAAATTTTCTCTCAGGTTTTCATAGCCATCCGAACGCCATAACAGCTGAAACAGTATGATAAAGGACATTTAAAAGCTAAGAAATGTATCAGGATTTTTTTTTTAAAATTAAAATAACATTAAATTTCAGTGAAAATATTAGCTGAAAGCTTAAGGATATATTTGTGCGAATAAATATGCATATGCAACCCATAACATCTAACTATCAAATAAAATAAAAACTATAAATGACATAGCTACAAACCACAATAGTTACCTCATAAATCAAAAATAAAAGTGAAATAGAGCTTGAATAAATTCGAACTATTAATACAATTAGTTTAGTTACATGGCCCCCCCCACCCAACCTTCAAGCCCTTTTCATGTCCGTTACATTTATAGTCGTCGTCGTTATTGTTTTAGGTCTTTGTAATTACATTAAATGATAGGGGAAGTGAGGACCTAACAATGAGTAAGCATAAGTGCAACCATGACGAGAATGGTAATTATCATGGCAAAAACAGAAAAAAAATGCAGAAATATAAGACTTCATAACTATAAACTACTAGAAATTGATTTATAATAAAAAAATGACATTAATCCTATACCTGCCAGGTTCTCAGCTGCAAAACTAAGGCAAACACGTTTCAAATCTGAAGCATGGTAACGATCTGCCAAAGAAGTATCTTTGCCACAGAATTCACAGATATATCCTTGCAGAGATGAGATTCGCACATCTGTCTAAGTCTTCCTAAACCATAACGATCAGCTGCTGCCAGTAACTTTGCAGTTAACGTGTCAGTTATAGAGGGAGAAGAACAGGAGCTAGATGCAATGAGCTCATCTTCCACCAAGGCATCTCGATATATAAAGTGCAGAATAGCCTAAAATTAGCAAGTAACTTCAGTAATCTATTATAGTAGCGGAAACAAACAAAGTTCATCGCTGATCCATTGGTGATCCTAAAAAGATATTCACCTCTAGAAGTGCAAACTAAACATCAAGAAAAAAGCAGTGTAAGAGGTAAGAAAACAGGACTAGGAACATATCTAAAGTATTATAATTTCTTGCCTTAAAAACTTCAGGTTCTGTATCCGAAACAGTAATCTCTTGCTTGTCGCTATCAAATCCTTCAAAAAGTTAGATCGTAGTGTGGGGGAACGTGCAGCAAGTACCAACTTGTGGGCATGAAATTTCTCTCCAGCCACATTAAAAACAATGTCAGAGCCTTCCCTATTCTCCAGAAGCATTCCAAAATGTGACCCAATATCAGAATCAGGGACATGAATCGAATTTAAACTGAAGAATCTATGGCAGAAACCACAACTCCGACAGTACAGTTGATCTTCAAGCAATCATCTTAAGATAATCTGAACTTTCAAGCCAAAGCTCTTCTGAAAAACCGTTTGTATCCCCTGTATTCAGTAAAATTAATCACCACATATGAAAACTCATTGTTGGGTGAGCGGATGAAAATCTTGTTATCTTAAGAATCAAATATATTCTTTCTAAAATTAAGAAATATAAAAACATTACAAACAAAGTTTCAGAATGTGTGTTCTCATCATTTGCTTCAAAAGAGAGCAATCCTTATCACGTTATTTGTGATCTAGATTACCATTCCACAAGAATCTTTTTCAACCTAAAAAGGAATTCATAGAGTATCACCCAAACTTTTCAATTTACAGGACAACTCACTCAAAAAAACTTAACCATCTCCTCATCTATCAAGTCATTACAAATGATTACAAAAGAATCCGCAAGTATTGACACCAAAAGTAAGGGGTCAAAAAGCTCATTCTTAAAAAAAATGTTGATCTCCAAGTGTTCTAAAAAGAGGTTTGAGAATAATGACTGTTTAAAACATAGTGGACAGATTTACATGATTTACAGACACTAAAGTGATAATTATATCCAAAAGGAGCACAAGGAATGTTTTTCTTTACATTCATATACATTCCCTTCTCACTGATGAAGATGGCAGATGCAATCCATTGTCATATGGTGACTAGCACACAACACCAAAATTAAACTGAGTTTACTGTCTGGCTTGGTTACAGCATCAGAAGTATTTGGTGAAACTAATTATTATTCACCAACGTCCTATATATATGTTGTCACAGAAAACTGCCACAGGAGTAAACTATTGGTAACTAAATCCACAAGCATGAAAAAAAGGTACTAAATTAATTTACACTAGGCATTCATCTTCAATAGCCCCGAAAAAAAAGATAGGGTACACTAATAGACTTGGAACTGTGCCGATCATTTACTCACATGTTCTACAAACATTATTAAAGTGAACCATCAATTTAATCCGACATCAGAAACCATAATTCCACAAGGTCATGAATTCCTTAAGTTATTTATCTAAATTTTTAGTGTATCAGAACCAGCCATAACTCAGATGAGGCGCATTCAAGAATAGATAGACTACTTGTTCCCCTGAAGTATTGTTTGATAAATGTTATGATATCTACCAATTTTTTAGGATACTTTTTCTTGACTCAACACTGCAATATGATTTCATAAGGACATTACTAAATACTTGATCCATATTCATTGGTTACTCCAATACCAATTCGTCGGGTCTTTTTCAATAGGGCATCAACTAGCACAGTGGACAAACAAAGTTTAAAGTTTATAGTGGAAGATACTTGGAAAATGAATATAATAATTTTTTGACCTTGAATTCCAAGCATGTCACAATCAATTCCAATTGTCATGATAGAACAATGGTCATCAGAGACAAACTAAAGCCAATCAAAAACTCAATTCCTTTAGGCTAATATCCCAATAATTTACGTTTCTATCGTTCAAAACACAAACAATCAGGAGAAAAATAAAGATCATCATCAACAACCAAACGACAAATCAATGAATCGACAGCTCTGAGCTCCCCATCCTCGGTGTATCCACAACTCAAATAATGAAAAAAAATTAAAAAGAGCCAGGAAGGACTTTACCACATGCTTCCTCGGTACTTAAGCGTATATGGACCGCTTTCTAGCGACCTATCAAAATGGCTTGCACCTTGTGCTTCCCTTTGCCGCTCTGGTCAACCAAAGTAAGCTCGAACAGCGCCCGCACATCTGTAACATCGCTAGCTAAAGCAATGAAAACAGACACATACGTAGAATTATCCTCCACGTTTTTACCGTCGGGTAAAAGTAAATTGCCCACTTATAGCCTCCAACGGTGAAATCTTCGCTGGCAAGCGTGTTTGCCGACGCCCAGCCTTTCGCGAGAGAGTACCCCTGGATCCCGAACCTGTGAGAACCATTAATCGTCTCCGTTAACGAAGCGCGAGCTCGTGGGTGAAATTAGAGAGTTCTGATTCGGATTTTTTCCGACGGCGCCTGACATTAAATGGATCCGTCTGCGACTTATACGGGTAAAGTGGTTCAATATGTACGGGGGATGATTGTCAAACGGAAAGCGAAATAGAAGAAGATTGTACCGATCGAGGGAGGTGGATTAGGGTTTTGTATTGAATTTGAGGGCAATTTTGATCATCGGCTCGGGCCTTGGGAGAAGAGAGGAGACGAATTAAATATGTGCTCAGCCACCATTACAACTTAACAATGTGTTCGATATTTTTTTATTAATGTTAAATTTTTAAACATAAAAAAAATTTAACAGATATATAATATTATATATAATAAAATGTTTGTTTACTTATTAAGATGATAAGTGTGTACAATAAACTAAGGTCATCTTTGATTTGCATGACATTTCTTTTATTTGCATGACATTTCATAGGATTAATTTTTATTCTCATATTTGATTTACAGGATTTAAAAAAAAGTCATCACATTATATTTTAGAAAAATGACATAATATCATTTCCACCTTTTTTTTACTATTTTTAAAAGTGGAGATTCCCGCCAAAAATATCATCTTATTTACTATAACTTAATCCCAAAATATGAAATTCCCTCCGAAAATTTCTGCCAAATTTGAAATTCAAATTTTCGAAAATACATTATCCATTATACCAAACAATAGAACTAATCTATCATCTAATCCTCCAAACAAAACACCATATAACTTATCACACTATATTATTTATCATCGTATCATAATTTTAATAATTACATTACTTATCACATCCCGCAAACCAAACGGACCCTAAATTAGTTCTATTAAACTGAAAGAATAAAAAATAACTAATATTTATATTATCAAACATGAGCCATTATATTAAATAATTTTTTTTGAAGAAGTTAATTAAATAACTTTGGTGTCATTATATGTTTTTTTTTAATTTTATACCAATACTTGTATTTTATTAATATCTTATATCGAAAAAGAAACTCTAATCGTTAATATATCAAAAATCTTAATTTTTGTTAGAATTTGGGTAGTATTTAGAAGCGGGTTGAATAATTACTAGGCTCAATTTTCGATTCATAGTATAATGTTAAGTACTGCATTAAGATCTCAATCGATTTGAAGGTAGTAAACAACTAAAAAGATAGTGCAGAAGATGTTTACTAAACTTGTGAGATATGAACTGATAGCACAAGTAAATGGTAGTAAGATAAGTGCAGTAAGTAAGGAGTAAAGAGACACTAATTGTTTCTGGAAGTTCGAAACACAAAACCGCTTCTACGCCTCCCATTCTTCTTTGAAGGAATGTATCACTAGAAGACTTTGGTTTATACTATTACACAAGTATATGTAAGGACCCTATGTAAGGACCCCCTTAGCCCTTAACCCCTGATTAGTGTATTAACCACTATGTGTGGCACATGCTTTCAATAAAAAGTCAATCGGGAAGCTCATATGTTTGCCATTTACCAACCCCTTGGTACCACTTTTCACATTGTGAACTTTTATAAAAATTGGGCAGAGTCTCCCCATAAGTAGAGCTATCCCAAAAAAAGCACAAACA